>CM016618.1:82143279-82263751 GCA_005393395.2 Gossypium australe | reverse complement strand
GTCGAATTTAATTTGTCTTGAAAGTAACTTGGCCGAATTTATTTGTTGCAGCACATACATGGACAAATTTAATGCAAGCATGGGGCGGTTTAAATGCAAAGGAGCTGACTTCTTCCTTTTTGTGCATGGGACGGCATTAAATAACAGCAGCTAACAATTCTCCTTTTCATCATGTGCAGGTGACCATTCATGCAGCTCAATGTACAAGGAGCAGAATTAAATGATCCAAGCTGCTGTTTGAGCTTTCTTAGGCACCTTTTTTCATGGAAATCAAAGGCCAATAGTTGCCTACAAATATCCCTTCAGCTAGCAAGTGTGGAGGTTGCTCCATTCGACTATTGGCAATTCATTTTTCAAGACGCAATTAAAGCTCCAATTAAGGTGATACATGTTTGATGCAACCAACATTCGGCTGAACCATTTGAGAGGCTATTAAATTGCCAAAGTTGCTCATTTAAGTTCATGACTCTCCAATTAATCAAGGCTGCACATTAAACTTCATTCATTCCTTTTGGCCAAATCTAATTAAGACAATTCAACTCATTTCAGCTTCGTGTTTAATGTCAATAATTCAGCTGATTGGAAACACCAAGAGACCGTCCATTGACATCCTCAAAGCTGCTGGAACCTTCAAAGAAGCTACCAAGAAATTTCTAAGAAACTTCAGCTCATTAAGCTGAATTTAAAGTGTCTATTTAGTTCCTTTTGTGACCATTCAACTAGCCTAGGTTTTTAGCTATAAATATTTAGCCCATTACATTTTGTAAAGAAAAAATTTTGATCAATTGATGAATTTTATTCAAATTTTTGAGTGTTCAACTCTCATAGTTCTCCTTCGACTGAACTGACTTATCAAGAAATCTTGTGGTGTCATTTCTGTCTTGTTTCGAACTTATCACTTTCATTCAGAGTATGGCGTTCACATATACTTTCGGTTCCTATCTTTACATAGATAGTGGGTCAAGGTTCCCTCAACTATCCTATCATTTTTCCATTGATTCAGCCTAAAGCTTGTATAAGACTCGGGTCAATATTAATTTATAATATTGGTTCATTTTTAAGCCCTAGCCGAATATTTGTTTTATCACTTAAACCAACTTAAAACTTCTATATTTCTATCCTATCTTTCCCATTTCTAAACCAAATCTTGAAAACTCTAAAACTTACTTAATTTTACGATCAAGCAACTAATACGACTCGAATCATTACCGAGGCGGGTTCGTATCATTTGGTATCAGAGCTAGTGAAAATCAAGTAAGTATTGACGTTTTCAGAAGTCTCGAGATTGTATTTTGCTAAAAAAAATTCAAAAAAATTCGAAAAAAATTCGTGAAAAAAATAGGGGAATATATATATATTTGAAGTGCCAAAATTCTAAAATATTTATAAAAAAAAGGAGTTACGAAAAAAAAAGAACAAAAAAGTGAAATAGTTGTACCAAGTTCTTGCTGCAGAATTCTACTTCCTACCATCTTACCCAATTTGGCCACACTCAAACCTTTTCATTTTGTTTTTCTAGCCTACCCTTGTCCAACATCAATTCCTAAACCAAATCGAACATTAATTTTGCAAACCGACTCCACAATGATTGTCGATTTGTCTAAGTAGTCTATCGAGAACTTTAAGAGGCGAACTTGAGCGACAAAAGGCAAGAGTGAGGTGAGACTATCCGAGTTAACAAAAGCCAAAAGTGTGTGAATTTTCTTTTTGAGCGAAATCGTAAGGTTTGTGTGAGTAAAGCATTATGTCTCGAAGAACCAGAAGGAATATTGACGATGGTGATGTTCTGTTCGATCCAACATATCAAGCATTCTTTTACGATGTGGGCCAAATGCTACAAAGAAAATTAGAACCCGTGAAAGAGCGATTGAAGCAATTGGAAGAACGAGCCAAACGAAGGCAAATTTCACCAATTAAAGGGACGGAGATAAGATCATCACGAAAACGCACATCCAATGATTATTCGAAAAGAGATTCTTATCGTGATTCTTATTCATCAAGGAATTCGAGACGAAATAAGGCGAGTTACGAGTTTGAAACCTTTCAAGGTGACAAACGAGAACGTAGAAATGCCACTTCAAGCGCCTCAAAGTATTCAACCATGAAGGAATATTCGTGAAGAGATTATCGTCGTTTGTATGAAGACCCTTCCTCTTATTCTCAACTAAAAGTTTCTCATTTTGATTCTTTCTTGTATTCTTCTTGTTGTAATGAGATCGAAAAAGCATGTGAAAAAGAAAAAGAAATCGAAAAAGATAAAGAAAAAAAGAATGAAAGAAAGTAAAAAGAAAAAGAAAACGAAAGAGAGCAAAAAGAGATTAAGGTAAAAAAAAAGAGTATGCAAGAAACGAGTGTTGTTGAAAAAGAAACGAGAATTGTTGAGTTTTCAAAAATAAAAGAAACTATGGAAAAAGAAAGAAAGCTTGAAGAAACGACAGAAAAAGATGCAAGAGAACAAGAAAAAGTGAGGAATGTGTTCACTAACCAAGATGTGAATTTTTCTCGTGTTGTTTCTTTTCAGGTTCCTGAAAATTCGATTAGTAAGTTCCATCTTCATTACCTTCCCAATGAGAGGCGATTTCGATTGATCGAGAAAGGTAAGAATGAAAATGACCCTAGTCCACCAGCGCTTAAAAGTAAGCACGGAAAGGATTCTTTGTTAGTCGAACCTCAACAATTTCACATGCATGTTAATGGTGAGCTTGCCAAAGACTTAGTTAGCAAAATAACTTCTCATCTTGATCTGTCTAAGTATCAATTTTTGATTGATGATAACTTTGATTGGGATGTTGGTTTGAAAAGTTTTTCTCCTGATTTGTATAGTGTTGGCAAGTTCGACGATGAAGCAAGATTAAAACAGCACAAACAAAATTTGGACTTGTGTGGTAAAAAGTTGACATCTAATCTGTTTGTTTGTGCTGACCATGCGAATTCTTTAATTCTTGGTGTGAAACCTTCGTGTATTTGCATGCCTACTCTAACGAGACTTGAGAGACTTGATTGTTTGAAAGTTTGCGTGTCTAAGTCTTGTTTGCTTGGCATTTGTGATTTACTTGTGAAAATGAAATTTTTGTTACGTGCTGGAACAAGTGATCAAAACCATGTTTTCAAACCCGGTGTACGTTTCTTAAGTTGTTGTTAAGTGAAGGTGAGCATCGTAATTTTTTTGTGAATAAATGTGTTGAACCCTTTTATCTGCCCCAGATTTTATCATTATGTCCGAAAATAAAGCATGTGAATCTTGTTGGCTTGCAAGGTCAAAATCTGAACTTTGATTCCGGAGGTTGTTGTATAACATGGTTTAAAAGGTTCAAACATGTTTTGCAAGGTAATGACTTTAACTTGCCCTATGATCTTTCTATAATGCTGGTCAAGAAGTTATTAAGTCAAAGTGAATTGATTAGAGAAAACCTTGTCTTTGATCCCGGTGCACGTCGTTTTATATCATTGTCTAAGGTATTTGAACCATGGAATGTTGTTAACTCACGAATGCCTTGTGACTTGTTGCCCTCTATGAACCTTTTGATCCATTGTAGAAAGGTAAGGTCATTTTCCATTTTGATCCCGGTATTGGTTTATACGTTCAATCTTTGAATAAGGTTTTGAAACGTTCTTTTGAGTTTGTAAACCATGGTTTCACTAATCTATGTCGTTCTTGTGTAGGTGATGCATTGGAATGGTTCTCTCCTAAAGAGGGAGGGCACGAAAATAGCCCGTCTTCTTTTCGAACCGTTTGTGGTTCTCCATGTTTTGGAACTAATTCTGTCCGGATCATGAACAAAAGGGTTTGCGGTCTTAAAATTTTTTTCTCGAGCAAATGGCCCGATTTGAAGACAAATTGTCTTCAAGAGGGAGGGTATGATACGAACCCAGTCGCATCATGTTACGACACAACTCGACGCCATCGAGAGTGGCCTAAGCTCGATGGGCCTAAGTGCAAAATGAAGCCCAATTTCAGCTCAACGAGCTCAATCTTAGTTTTTCCCCAGCTGATCTAGCTCGTTCCAACTCAATGGAGCTCAATTCGGTTTGATGCAAGCTCATTGAGCTTGATTCGAATTTATTTAATTATATGCATTTAAGTTCCTGGAGTAAATTAATTTAATTGAGTTAGTTAATTAGTTAAAGCTCAGCTCAAATAATTAATTTTTTTTTTTAATATGTCTAAATTGTGGACATTTTTTTTTAATTTAAGTGTTCAATATGTCTTATTTCATGCATGTTAATAGCTGATTTAAGGTGTCTAAGTTTGAGACAAATTAAATATGTACTTAGTTAACACATGATTTAATTTGTCTTAGCTGCATTAATAGTATTTCATGCTGCAGCCAAATTTAATTTGTCTTGAATTTGAGCTGATTTAATTTTCTTCATGCTGCAGTCGAATTTAATTTGTCTTGAAAGTAACTTGGCCGAATTTATTTGTTACAGCACATACATGGACGAATTTAATGCAAGCATGGGACGGTTTAAATACAAAGGAGTTGACTTCTTCCTTTTTATGCATGGGACGGCATTAAATAACAGCAGCTAACAATTCTCCTTTTCATCATGTGCAGGTGACCATTCATGCAGCTCAATGTACAAGGAGCAGAATTAAATGATCCAAGCTGCTGTTTGAGGCTGCTCCATTCCGCTATTGGCCATTCATTTTACAAGACGCAATTAAAGCTCTAATTAAGGTGATGCATGTCTGATGCAACCAACATTCGGCTAAACCATTTGGGAGGCTATTAAATTGCCCAAGTTGCTCATTTAAGTTCATGACTCTCCAATTAATCAAGGTTACACATTAAACTTCATTCATTCCTTTTGGCCAAATCTAATTAAGACAATTCAGCTCATTTCAGCTTCTTGTTTAATGTCAATAATTCAGCTGATTGGAAACTGTAGGTATTATCATCCCTTTATTAAAGGGATTCTGTAGGAATCATTATTCCTTAGTCAATGGATACTGTAGATATTTATAATCTCTTATTCTAAGGGACCACATCTCTATTAGTTTTCTTTCCTATCTTAGAGTTTCCTGAATTAGAGATATAGTTTGTATAAAGATGTAAATATGTTCTATTGTATGAATAGAGGAAAATACAGAGAATTACTCTAATTACTACATGGTATCAGATTAGGTTTTGGTTCTTTTCTACCCTAGACCATGTCAGAAACTTCTTCTTCTACATATCCTTCTCCTATTCCGGAGATTACCTCAAATCCAGAAAATTTTTCTGGTTCTGATGCTCAATCAGACTCGTCTGGTCTAAATATCACCTGCCATAGATTAAATGCCAACAATTTTCTAGAGTGGTCCCAATCGGTTGAAATTTTTCTCTTGGGAAGAGACAGATTGGGCTATGTTACTGGTGAAATTAAGCAGCCTACTGTGCCTGACACTAGTTTTGCTAAGTGGATGCGTGACAATGGTCAAGTTATGACTTGGCTACTTAATTCCATGACCCCAAGTATAAGTAGAAATTTTCTCTTTATAACATAGCTGCTGAAATTTAGAGTGCTGTCCGTGAAACCTACTCCAGCAATGATAACATTGCCGAATTGTATCATGTTAAGAATCAAGCAGCCACTCTTAAGCAAGACACCATGCCCGTCACCCTCTACTACAATACCCTTACCGTTCTTTGGCAAAAATTAGATTTGTATGCACAGCATGATTGGGCAGTTCCAAGGGATGCTGCACTTTATCAGTAAATTGTCACTCAGAGAAGGCTATTTCAATTTCTACAAGGATTAAACAAGGAGCTGGACGAGGTTCGTGGCAGGGTATTGGCTATTTCTCCATTTTCCTCCCCTCAAGAGGCCTTCTCTATGGTCAATAAAGAAGAAAGTCGAAGGAGTGTGATGCTGCTTGATGAAACGGATTTAATTCCTGAAGGATCTACCTTAGTTACACATCAATCGTCTTCATCTTCCAAGCGGGGGAGACTTTGGTGTGATCATTGCAAAAAGCCTGGTCACTCCAAGGAAAAGTTTTGGAAGCTTCATGGTAAGCCTCAGGACTGGAAGTCAAAAAACTCTAGAGATAATAAATCAAGTCTTGCTGCTGCCACATCTGTCACCAGTTTCACTAAAGAGCAGATTGTTGAACTTCAAAAACTGTTTGGAAAGTTTCAGGGGTCTAGTGCGGGTAATCTGGTCATGAAAGAACCAGAAGGTAACCCTTCTTCTACAACATTGTTTTCCTCACAGTTCACTCCTAATTGGATCCTTGATTCAGGTGCTACAGATCATATGACTTGTAATAAGGCCTTGTTTCACAATTTTTTCCAAACATTTGGTAAAGCTGTCAAAATAGCTGATGGTTCCTTGTGCAAAATAGAAAGACATGGCACTGTTCTTCTAAATGAACAGATTGTTCTTAAAAATGTTCTATTTGTCCCAACTCTGGCTTGCAATCTTATTTCCATAAGTAAAATTTCCATGGAATTGAAATGTTCTGCAATTTTTAACGGTCTTGATTGTACTTTGCAGGCACTGACCTCTAAGAAGATGATTGGTAAGGCCAGCTTGCAAAATGGTCTCTACATCCTCCCTTCCTTTCCTAAAACCGAGATCTCCACATCTTTAACAGCTTTAAATATAGTTGATACTGTTATGTTATGGCACTTTCGTCTAGGCCATCCTAGTTCTCAATACCTTGCAAAATTGTTTCCTGATCTATTCATTAATAAAAGGCCTAACTCTTTTCCTTGCAAAGTTTGTTCTCTTGCCAAACATATTAAATCGTCTTATTTTCCTTCTTCATATAAGCCTTCTTACCCTTTTACTTTGATCCATAGTGATATTTGGGGCCCTTCTCGGGTGAAGAATGTTGATAATTGTAAGTGGTTTATCACTTTCATTAATGATCATAGTAGGATAACTTGGACTTATTTGCTAAAAGATAAATCTGAAACTGCTGGTATTTTTGAGCAATTTTATAACATGGTTCTCACTCAATTTGGGTCTAAAATCCAACTCTTTAAGTCTGATAATGGCAGTGAATTTTTTGTTAGGTCTTTGGGTAATTTTTTCATGGAAAATGGCATAGTACAGCTTAGTTCTTGTGTTGGAACCCCACAACAGAACGGCATTGCTGAAAGGAAAAATAGGCACATCCTAGAGGTTACTCGTTCACATCTGTTTACTACCAATGTTCCTAAACATCTGTGGGGGGAAGCCTTATTAACGGTCACCTATTTAATCAACCGAATGCCTAGTAAGGTTTTGAAATTCCAAACACCTCAATCTATATTTTTGAAGAATTTTCCTCATTTTAAACCTATCTCTTCAATTCTGCCACTTAAAATCTTTGGCTGCACTGTCTTTATCCAAAATATTGCTCCTAATAGGTCTAAGTTAGACCCTAAGTCTTTAAAATGTGTACTGGTTGGATATTCTTCACTTAAGAAGGGATATAAATGTTATCATCCTCCTTCAAAAAGATTTTTTACCACTATGGATATCACTTTTTATGAACAGGATCCCTATTTCAATCAGGCTGAAATTCAGGGGGAGACATGGAGTGATTTTCAGCCAAATCAGGTATCTCCTCCTAATTTCCATTCTCAACCTTCAAAATTACCACCATTTTTTCCTTTACCTCAAACTGATTCTCTTATAATATCTATCAATAACTCACCCACTCCTACTTTAAACACACCTACTCCTACTGAAAGTCTTCAACAAACATCACCATCCAAACAGCTTCGTGTATATACAAGAAAAAGGAAAAATATCCCTGAGACTATTTTGCAATCTGATTCTTGCCGAGAATTGGATTTGGGTTCAGCTACCTAAATAGAAGAAGAAATCAGTAAGTCTACTACTCTAGATGACATTCCTATTGCTATTAGAAAAGGGGTTGGAGAATGCACCAAGCATCCTATTGAAAATTTGCTAGTTATAATTCATTAATGCCTTCTTTTTAAGCATTTACAGCAACATTAGATAAAGAACAAATTCCTACAAGTATAGCTAAAGCTCTAAAGGATCCTAAATGGAGAAAGGCTGTTGAAGAGGAAATTTGTACACTAGAAAAAAATGCCACTTGGACAGTTACAGACCTTCCTCAAGGAAAAAGCTGTTGGATGTAAGTGGATTTTTACTGTAAAGTACAACTCCAATGGAAGCATCCAATGATACAAAGCTAAACTAGTGGCTAGAGGCTTTACACAAACATATGGGATAGATTTCACAGAAACTCTTGCACCTGTGGCAAAGCTTAACACTGTTCGAGTACTCCTAAGCTTGGCTGTAAATTGCGATTGGCAATTACACCAACTTGATGTAAAAAATGCATTTCTTAATGGCATGCTAAAGGAAGAAGTTTATATGAAACCTCTACCTAGCTTAAAATCTGTTGAATGTAGCAACAAGGTATGCAAGCTCAACAAGTCCCTATACGGGTTAAAACAATCACCCAGAGCTTGGTTCGAGAGGTTCACTAAAGTCATCCTTAAAAACGGCTACAAGCAGTCTCTAGCCGATCATACATTCTTCATCGAAGTAACTTCTACCAATAAGAAATCTATTCTAATTGTATATGTTGATGACATAATTCTTACTGGAGATGATGAGGAAGAAATCAGTAGTTTGAAAGAGCTGTTAAACAGGGAATTCGAAACCAATGACTTGGGAAAGCTAAGATATTTCCTAGGAATGGAGGTGGCAAGATCAAAAGAAGGACTTGTGATAAATCAAAGAAAGTATGTACTTGATTTACTCAAAGAAACTGGTTTTCTTGGTTGTAAGCCAACTGATACACCAATGGAGGCAAATTTGAGATTCAACAAAGAAGATGAGTCTTTAGTAGACAAAGAGAAATTTCAGAGATTAGTTGGGAAACTTATTTACTTATCCTTGACAAGGCCAGATATAGCATTTCCTGTGAATGTGATAAGTCAACACATGACTAATCCTAGTGAATAACACATGGCAGCAGCAAACAGAATTCTCAAGTACTTGAAGAAAACTCCAGGACACGGCTTAATGTTCAAGAAAACACAAGACAGAACTGTTAAAATTTTTACAGACTCTAGTTGGGCGGGAGACCTCACTGAAAGAATATCCACTAGTGGCTACTGCACTTTTGTTTGGGGTAACCTTACAACTTGGAGAAGTAAAAAACAATCTCTTGTTTCAAGAAGTAGTGTTGAAGCTGAATTTAGAGCACTAGCTTTGGGAATATGCAAAGGAATTTGGCTACTTAAATTACTAAAAGAACTTGGCACTAATCAGAAGGATCACTTTGAAGTCTTGTGTGATAATCAATCTGCTATTCAGATTGCCAAGAATCCAGTCCAATATGACCGAACAAAGCATGTGGAGATTGATAGGCATTTTATTGCTAACCAAGTCAACAAAAGGACAACTACTCTTTCCTATATTCCTTCAGAAGGACAGATTGCAGATATTCTCACTAAGGCTCTGCCAAAGCCTGTTTTCAATAAATTCCTATTCAAGCTGGGATTATACAATGTATATTCACCAACTTGAGGGGGAGTGTAGGTATTATCATCTGATCGTTGTTTTATGCGATGTCAAAGTCTTAAAATTTATATAAAGAATGATCAAACCTGGAAACTAACTATGACAACGATTTGAGGCAAGCGCACCTATCGAACAGTAGTATAGTTAAGGCAAGATCGGAATGTCGAACCCAAAGGAACCAAAAGTACTAATACTAACTCTCTCTTTATTATTTAGCCTAAGAATTAAAATGATTTTTATTTAATCTAAAATTAACTAACTACTAAACTAAAGACTCTAAGATAAAGAAGAATGAAATTGGGAAAATAACTTTGAGGAAAAACAATTGATTAAGACGACACCAAAGGAAGAATCCACCTAGACTTCACTTGTTATCTAATTCTGAACCAGACAATTTATTCATTTGACTTGATCCGTAAGATTCCCTAAGTTATATTAATCCCTCTCTCGAGGCGACTAATGTCTAACCCTAGGTTGATTAATTGAAATCTCTTTCTAATTAAAACCCCTAGAATTGCATTAACTCGATCTATGGACTCTCATATTAAGTTTCACCCTAATCCGGCAAAATCTCGTCACCCTATCTCTAGGCATGCAATCAACTCCGCTTAATTATGTTAGATCTACTCTTAAGCAGGGACTTTTACTCCTCCACCTAAGTATATCACACTTGAATTAAAATCTCAGAAATATCAACACAAGAATTAAGAACACATAATTTAGAACAAGTCAAATATTTATCATATAGTTCAGCAAACGATAACAAGATTCATCTTAAGTTTCATCTCCCTCAGGTATCTAAGGGTTTAGTTCATAATAATAATAGAAAACATCTCAGAAGAAAAGATAAAACAAAACATAAGAAATCCCTAAAACCCCCTGAAGGAATTGAAGGAGAGATCCTCCGTCTTGAGTACAATTCCGACTTCTTGAGATGAATCAACTGGCTATCTTCGCATAAATTCCCACAAACTCTGCCCTCTTTGGCCTAGCTGGAAGGCCCCTAACTAAAGCCTTGGGTTCCCCCGACAAAAGCCCTGGGAGAAGGCTTCTGCCGAACTCCTCTTCAAGTTGCCCCCTTGGTGTTTATATAGACTTTGAGATGCCTTACTTGGCCCCTAAGTATCCTAATTCAAGTAGAATTCCTACTAGGGTGTTTGAATAGGTTTTGGAATGTGTTCTCTGCCTTCAAGTATCCAAATCCGAGTAAAACTCTTCTTGGCCGCGGCAGGGACACGCCCATGGTACACGCCCGTGTAAGTCGTGGCCAGACCGTGTTCGAAGCTATTGAATGAGGCACGGCCGTGTGGTCTTGGGCCTAAGCCGTGTGGATTTCGTGATATGGCCCATTTACTCCGTTTTGGGCCCGTTTCTCGTTCTTTTCGTCCTCCGGTGCTCTCGTAAGTATAAAACATGAAAACAAAGGATTAAGAGCACCAAATTACATAATTCAAGGCTTAAATCATCCAAAAGCATGCTAAATGTGGGCTTAAAATATGTTACTTTTACGATTTATCATCATCCCTTTATTAAAGGGATTTTATAAGAATCATTATTCCTTAGTCAAGGGATACTGTAGATATATAATCTCTTATTCTAAGGGATCATATCTCTATTAGTTTTCTTTCCTATCTTAGAGTTTCCTAAATTAGAGATATAGTTTGTATAAAGATGTAAATATGTTCTATTGTATGAATAGAGGAAAATACAGAGAATTACTCTAATTTCTACAGAAACACCAAGAGACCGTCCATTGACATCCTCAAAGCTGCTGGAACCTTCAAAGAAGCTACCAAGAAATTTCTAAGAAACTTCAGCTAATTAAGCTAAATTTAAAGTGCCTATTTAGTTCCTTTCGTGACCATTCAGCTAGCCTAGGTTTTTAGCTATAAATATTTAGCCCATTACATTTTGTAAAGAAAAACTTTTGATCAATTGATGAATTTTATTCAAACTTGTGAGTGTTCAACTCTCATAGTTCTCCTTCGACTGAACTGACTTATCAAGAAATCTTGTGGCGTCATTTCTGTCTTGTTTCGAACTTATCACTTCCATTCGGAGTGTGGCGTTCACCTATACCTTCGGTTCCTATCTTTACATAGATAGTGGGTCAAGGTTCCCTCAACTATCCTATCATTTTTCCATTGATTCAGCCTAAAGCTTTATAAGACTCGGGTCAATATTAATTTATAATATTGGTTCATTCTTAAGCCCTAGCCGAATCTTTGTTTTATCACTTAAACCAACTTAAAACTTCTATGTTTCTATCCTATCTTTCCCATTTCCGAACCAAATCTTGAAAACTCTAAAACTTACTTAATTTTACGATCGGGCAACTAATACGACTCGAATCATCACCAAGACGGGTTCGTATCATAATGTGTATATAACTCGTATACTTTGATATATTAAAAACCCAAGTTTAATTGGAAATAGAGCTAAAAACTATATGTTAGGTATATGACTTATGTATGACATAACTTTACTTAAAATAGTGAAATTCATAGCCTAATAAAAGGTAAACGATATCCTATAATTGGCATTGCATGGTTGATGAAAAAGAAATATGGTCACGGGTCATTTGTCTACGACGAATTATTTTATTACCATGTGTTAATAACAGACTTTTTGATTGACGAATATGCAATGGCTACCATGAGACAAAATATGATTAAATTTGATGAACAAATTTAACCCAAAGAGATGAAAGATATCTAACAGTCTGTTTTTCAGTGGTACCGAAAATGGCAGTTTTAAGACCCCATTTTTCGATGATCTAGTCAGTATATATTATTATTTAATATTTAGAGTCAATTACAGTGTTATATTGGATTTTGATCTGTTAAATTTGTTGTTATGAAAGTTGGTTAAAGTAGGAGTGGTTCGATTCTAAAGTTAGTGGTATTGGAAAATGAGGTTTTG
The DNA here is from genome assembly GCA_005393395.2 of Gossypium australe. Classification (NCBI taxonomy): domain Eukaryota; kingdom Viridiplantae; phylum Streptophyta; class Magnoliopsida; order Malvales; family Malvaceae; genus Gossypium; species Gossypium australe. The sequence continues at coordinate 82,251,346 of CM016618.1, read as the reverse complement.
GGACCTCTTTTTCGTAAATCAAACCCGTAAATATTTCGTAAATATTTAATAGAAATATTTACGTAGTTATTATATAGGTGAATTAAATTTTGGATAGGTAATTTTGACGAATTAATGACTAATTAAGGTACAATGACTAAATTGTAAAAGTGGTAAAAATTAATCGATATGAATTTTTAGTTAATTGAGGGTTCAATTGAGCAATTGGACCTATTGACTTGATGCCAAACGGTTCTGGATGATAGTTGGCATCCATTAAATTGGTTAAACATGATTTAAGTTAAATAAGTATGATTAATTTAACCTAAATTAGATTAATTAATAAATAATTATAATATCAAAGCTAAAACATAAGGGAGAAGCCGTTTGTGATACTTCAAGCTTTCAACCTTTGATTGATCCAAAATTGAATCACATTGAACAAAATTGGGAAAATAACAAAATTTGTTGATTAATTTTTAGAGAGTTGTTTGGTTGTTGTTTTGATCAGGTAAGTTCACTTAGTATAATTGTATTTAAATTGTTTTACATCTGATTTGTAAATTTGTATTTGTTTGATTGTAGTTTGAATTGTTCACAATTTGATACAACGAGTGAATTATGGACTAAACCGTAGAGAAATGATAAACTGATGGATAAAATTTAATATGATGAATTGAAGTCTCGAATAAAATTGAATTGATAGCTGGTTATAACTTATCAAATCGCACTGGTAAGAAATTAATCGATTGTTTACAATAAGGACTAAATCGAATTGACTGAGATTATTGTATATTGATGTAAATACAAAATTGATATTGTATTGAGAAGAATTATGTTGATATATTGATATGACTAATGATTGGCTATTGAACGGGTATTATTGAATTGAGAAATTGGATTACAATGAGAATTGAGAATGATTATCCTATTAACTATTCGGGCAGAGTCAGATATAGTTGGCATACCATAGGATAGGAAGAGTTCAGGGTTACGACTACGTGTCGGGGAGTGTTGGGCATACCCATTTGTCGATTATATCGACCAATGTTGGGCACATCTATTTGTCGGTTATATCGACCAGTGTAGGGCGCAACTTACTATTTCATATTTATCTGATAGGCATTGGGTGTCAAACTAGTGTGATTGGTTTGATTCATGTATTCATTCGAGTTCGAGTCAAGTTAATAAGGATATGAATATGATATTTGATAAATGTTACATATAGAATTGGATTGATAATGTGATTTGGTTATATAAAGATGATTGTGTTATATAAATATCTTGGCATGTAAAGAGCATGCAAACTGGATTTATGAGTCAAAAGGCCGTTATGAATTTATGATGAATCAAGCGTTGTAATTTGGATAATGACAGGTTGATATGACTGTTACTACGAAATGGATAGAACTATGATATCAATGATACCAAAATACTGATACGGTGTATTCTTTAGATTAATTAATGGGAGCAAGAACATATTGATTCAGGTGGTACCGAAAAATTAAATTATATATTCATTGCAATGTTAAGGAACAAGACAATTAAATTTATTTACTCATAAATTCTAATACCATAAAATTATCATGTTTTTAATAGAATTAGAATTGGGTTAAAATAATTTAATTAAGAGAATTAATTAAATTTATTTTAATTAATTAAAAATAATATTTTGAGAATAAAACATTAGTTTTTTGGTTGGATAAATGATGTAATCTAGTTTAAAGATTAGATAACACTTATAATTGTACCCAATACATGAAAAACTCAATTAACTCAGTGTTTTCTGTTAAAATATTATTAGTTTGTTTCTTCTTGCTCAATTAGAACTCTTGTAAATTTACCCTATAACTAAGAATACATAGATTAAGTCAAAGATGAGCATCATTGGGTGTGGTTACTTTGTTGGAAAATAGTAAGATTTATTTTTCTCAAATAAATTCTATTTTCATGAGAACTCGAGTTAGGTTTATTGCCCATAGAGGAATTAACTTCTTGTACTGGAAAGTTAAAAGCTTTCATTGTGTGATCGGTTAGTGAATTAGAGCTCACTTCCTAAGCAAACTAAGGGTTTGAGAATAGCGGAGAAGATCGTGTTGGTTGAAAACCGAGAATTGACCAAAACCGCTAAGCCGAAAACATATGCACTAATTTTTGTAAAGCTTAATTGCTATAAATATCACAAAGAGCTCGGGTTTAAGAAGAAAACAATTAAATTTCCACTATGCAAACAAACACATTTTTTAAACCAATTTTCCAACATGTAAGATTCATACTTGTTAAACTTTTCATGCCAAGCTTGATCAAGGATTCAACCGTAGTCATGGCTTTGGTAAGATCCTGGACACCTTTTCATTGCAACTCTCGCTTAGCTTAAGGTTTAAATTCATTCATGAAAAAGAAAAAAAAAAGCATCTTTTCACCCAAGTTAGAAATTTGGAGTAGTAGTTCACCAAAAACATACTTTCAAATCGTGCCTTGTCACGTAAGTTAGCACAACTTGACGTGAGCCTTGTCTTTGGCATATCCTGGGTAAAATCATTGTTTGAATTATGTTCTAAACTCCACCCAAGTCCTAATAACTATGTCACCACGTTTCTCACCTGTTTACCTATGACGCCACCATAAAAGAGCAATATTAGTAAAATACATAGAAACAATATTTACCTTAGTAACAAAATCCACCATGCTAACAACGTGAAAGCATTGCTCTATTCCTTATAGAAAATTGTTCACATCCCTCACAACCCAAGAACCCTTGAACTCTTTCACCTTAGGGATATCAATCTTGTGCTTGGGTGTCACAACTAGCACATCATTTATCCATGTCTACTTTGCACAAAGCAAGCTCCTCTTAAGCTTGTCCATCTATTTTTTTTCTAAGCCTTCACTGTGGCTTCAAAAGCATCATTCCTTTGGGTCAACATATCCACTGTGGTGTTAAGAGCCTTCAACCATCTAAAAGTTTTTCTTCACATCCTCCATGGATTCTTTGAGTTTGAAAACTCCACCATCCATCATTAATAACATATTCCTTGAACTACTTTCTTAGCCCTCCCACGGGTCTTTAGTGAGACATTTTGACCATCTGCTTGAGTCACCATCTCGACTCAACGCCTTAACTAAATCTTGCTCTGACACTAATTGTCACGGGCCTAAATTTTAACAGACCAAACTGTGTGTCCTTAAGTGATGAATTCACTTTAAATTACCTAAACCTTTAGAGTTGAGAATATAAAGAATCTTCAAAGGCACTGAAGCTAGAAAACTATTAATAGGAACAAGCAAGAAGACAAGAAAACTTAAACAAAGCTTTTAGAGTAAATGCTGTCTATATTTGATTACTCAAATACAATTGAAGTGGAAATTACCTATTAGAGTATATTAATGGTTAATGTTTAAACCTATCGATAAAATAGTCCTAAAACATTAAATTCTTATCCTTAGAATATAAAATTACCTTGATAAAATACAATATCGGAATTTCTAGACCTTTCGTATTTAGCTAATTTTGGTGGGCTAATGTAAGCTCAAACCACTCGTAAGAACAAACTTAAGTTGTAATAGGCGCCTTAATTACATGCCTTTGTGCACGGGCTGTAGAAAGGTGGGAAACGCAGAGGGCGGGAAAAAAAGGGGATGGCGCGTGGAAGTTCAAAGTACATTTACGAGGAAGGGGTGGGACCAAGTCGTTAACAGGGAATGGAGATGAGACCCAGCAGATAAATCATCTGATCTTTACTGTTTCTAACGTCAGATGTTCTTTTGGCAAAAATTTCACTTTCAATCTTTTTCTCTTCACATTTTTCTTCTCCATTTTAATTGGGGTTAAAATTTTGAGTTTAGGTTTTCACAAATTGGAGTAAACTTGATCTAATTTATTATTTAATAATAAAAACATTTAGTTTAGTTATAAAAATATAAATATTAGTAGAAAAATAATTTTTGATATTTTATTATTATATTAGAATATAGCCCCAAAACGAGCCTGGCTACTGATAGACAGGTCCTGCACAGCCCATTTCGTCATTGTCACTGGACCATCTGCAATGTCGGGTTCAAGTGGGTGACGGCCTGCTCACAAATATTAAATACGAAAATAATGTAATAAAAGAACATGATTAAATGATATGTTTAGTAAATTTATTAAATTTGCCTTAAAATCTATTAAATTTCTAAAGAGGTGCTGTATCGTGTAATCATAGTGCGAGTAATGGAAGGAATGAAAGCTGGTGTAAACCCCAAATGTAATGTTGATGCAGCCACTTTTGAGAATGAAACAGTGATCAATAGGGGGCACAAACGACATCGTGGTGAACTGTTGTACTGGGCACAAATTAGGAAGCTTGGCCCTTCATCTAGGAGAAGTTATGGCAGTGGGGGAAGTTCTTTCGTGGTTTAGGGAGATGAATTATGATACCTATCACATTGTGCTAAGCTAATCAAGGCAATGAATGAGGGTTGCAGTGATAATTCGGAATTTGATTTATTGATTTGTGATTGCTTATGTTAAATTCTTAATTTTAATTTTTTTTTTCATTGGATTCGTAGGGAGGTTTGTGTTAGACATGTACCACGGGCGTAATATGCAGTTACAGATTTGTTGGCTAAAATTAATGTTTCAGAGTTGTTGCACTTTCATTTGGAATTTTGTTCCAATAGCCATTAGACCCACCAACTAAAATTAAGTGTTTCTTTTGTATCATATGCAAATAATAAGATGACATAATATATACATGTAATAATATATTTATTACATGAGGTTTTAAAATTTATAAAATTTAACTTAACGAATTTAATTATTTATATTCGGGTTAATATTAAAATTTTAAATTTTAAAAAGTGCATATTAAAAATGACCAAATTAAAATATAAAGACTAATGGCATAATTTATCTTTAATTTTATTTTTGCATTTATTTAAGGCTTATATGTCAAAACACCTTTTAACAAAAAAAAAAATCAATTAAATAGGATACTAAATACCCACCCAATTAAATCTCCATCATTAACAAAAAAAAATTAATTAAACTCTATTTATAATATTTAAAATTTATAAAAACATATAAAAATTATTAGAAACTAAAAACTATTATTCAATTTTCATCTCGAGTTTCCCACACGTTTGCTTCATACCATCATTTATTATTCAAACAAAAAAAAAACTGTGATTTAACCTAATAATTATAATAGATAAATTCTTCAAATCTACTCATAAATTCGATTAATCGGCTAATTTATCAAAATATACCAAAAATTAAAAAATTACGAAAATGGGCCGAATTTTGCATTATTTACAGAAAAGGGCCATTTCCCCTCCCCCCCTAAAATGCGTCCACGTCAGCGCGTTTTGAGGGGACACAACAGGAAAGCGCGCCCTTGAGGGAGCGCTTTGTGTCACATCAGCACAAAACGCGCTGACGAGGACGCGCTTTGCTGATGTGGCACAAAGCGCTCCCTCAAAGGCGCGCTTTCCCCCTCCTTCCCCCGACTACCTTTTTAGCTGTTTTTAGTGTTAGTGTATGAGGTTTTAGGGTTTTAGGGCTAGGGTTTAGGATTTTTTAGGGTCGTTGGGTTTAGGGTTTTAGGGGAAAATTAATGGTCTAGATTATAGGGTTAATTAGGGTTTAGTAAAATATGTTTAGGATTTTGGGGAAAATATATTAGCAAAAAAAATTATTTGAATTTTTTTGACAGTTGTATCTGGCAAAATAATTTTGAGAAGACGTTTCTGAACAAATAGTGCCGAAAACGCTTCAAGCAGGATGCGCTGTCAGCAAGAGTACTGAAAAGAGCTCCCACGTGGACTCTCTTTTGTTACAGTAGTCTCCGGTAAAATATTTTGAGAAGACGTTTCTAACAAATTGTGCCCAAAACGCTCCAAGCAGGATGCACTGTCAGCAAGAGTACTGAAAATAGCTCACGTGGACGCTCTTTTGCTACAGTAGTCTCTGGATGCACTGTCAGCAAGAGTACTGAAAAGAGCTCCTACGTGGACGCTCTTTTGCTACAGTAGTCTCTGGCAATCCTTAGACTATAAATCAACCAAATTTCATTCTCAAGTTGCATAACAGAAATTGAGGCAAAAAAAAAAAAGAAACTGAAAATGAGTGAACGTATTAATGCTGTTATTTACTACGATGGTGAGGTTTGTGACACCGAAAATGGTGTTGTTTTTTTATCGGAGAACACAGCGCGACTGGGTTTTAATCGGAACATAGATTTGATAGAACTTCTCAAAAGAATTAGGTGTAAAATCTTCGGAACAACGCCAATGAAAGTTCAGTCTATTAAGTATAGATTTTGCGTTTCGGTTGATCCGGTGAGATATGACTCATTCGATATCAAAGGTCCTCGGAGCTTTGAGGCAATGGTGGAGACTCCTCTTGCCAGCGGATCACCATATCTTAAGGTATATGTACAATTTACATCGCCAAATGATCTTCTTTCGACCTCAACATCTACTGCTGTTCGAGGGGAATACACGACCCCAAGCCGACACTCTGTTAGTGGGAGACAAACTACAGAAGTGCCCGTGTTTGGTGGTAGTATAGAAAACATAACCCCTGCACGACACTCGGTTGGTGGATGGGACATGCATATCCTTCCTTCGACGTCCGATGATAGAAATACGTATTGGGGAACATCATCAACTTCTAGTGGTTGACAATCCACATATGATTGGGAACGTTATGAAAGATATTTAAAGAGGGATAATCCCTCGTTCGTTACAGATTATGGTGGGTCGGATGATAAGTCCGATGTGGATCCACCTCGAGAGCCCGGGCTCGATGGTGTAGAAGTTGCATTATTTTCTGAATCGGAGCTTATTCCAACCATACCTGAAGATGTTGAGGGCGGTTCAGATGAAGAAGAAGAAGATCCGCTATTCAGGGCGTACTCGCCTCTAGCCCACATGCATAATGTCGATCTATCTCAAGACGATGCATTGGAGTTTCCTGAACTACCATACCGGACGCATGACCGTACAAGTTCGTCGTTGGATTCGAGCGAATTAGAAGTTGGTAGAGAGTTTTCCAACAAGAATGCTTTTCTTGGTGCATTGAAACAATACAGCATCAAAAACGGGGTTAATTACAACGTGGTTAAATCCAAGCTCAATAAGTAGAGGCAAAGTCTGCAGTGCAAGACAGTACATGTTCATGGAAAATCATGGCCTCGTTGAAGAAAAGGACAGGCTTGTGGGAGATAAAAAAGTACAAAGGTCCACATACATGTCTTGTCAGTACAATTTCACTATGTGTTCAATGTTTTTGAATAATACTAATATTACGTAATGTTGCATTATTTAACGTACTTCGTTAACAGATGTTTCACGAGATCATCCGAAGATGGATTCAGAGGTGTTGGCTGACTTAATAATACCGACAATGAAGGCCGATCCCAAGACTACAGTGCCGTCCTTAATTGGCAATATTCGTAGCCAATTGGGGCACACGCCCTCTTACCGAATGACTTGGATAGCCAAGCAGAAGGCGTTGGAAAAGTTGCATGGTCGGTGGGACGCTTCAAATAATGAAGTGTGGCAGTGGTGCCAGGTGCTAAAGAGATATGTCCTAGGCAGCATAACAGACCTTGAAACGGAACCGGCGTACTACAACGATCGATTGCTCCATGGATGCGCAGTGTTCAAACGCCTTTTCTGGACATTTAAGCAATGTCGGGACGCATTTATATATTGCAAGCCATTGGTACAAATTGACGGTACCTTTATGTATGGTAGATATACGCATCGACTATTGCTAGCTGTGGCACAGGACGACAGTGGGAGAATCCTTCCAATTGCGTTTGCAATAACACCGGGTGAGTCAGCTGATGACTGGGATTTCTTCCTATCTAGGTTAAGGAGGCATGTCTGCCCCCAACCTGATATATGCGTTATATCGGATTGGGGCCCTGGAATACTAGCCGCAATAGAACGACAAGGAAGCCTGTGGCATCGCACACACCATCGATTGCCTAAGGCATGTTGCGTCCAACTACCACGGGCAATATCGATCTACAAGTCAACGACGGAAAGTGCCCAATATGGTATGTAATATCTATTAATATAATTTCGTTTGTAATATTCAATTTATTCTTAATTGAAGAGTGGTATGTAATATTTGCTATCAACTTATATTGGCAGGGTACGAGATCAATAAGGACTGTTTTCACGAGATGTTGGCGAGTTTGCTATTAGTTAACGAAGAAGACGCAAATTACCTATGCAATATTCCTTACGAACTGTGGACACAAGTATACGACGGTGGCCTACGATATGGTCATATGACCTCAAACCTAGCCGAATGCATAAATTCTATTCTAAAAGGAACGCGTCATTTGCCGATAACATCGGTTGTGCGAGAGACATATTTTCGTTTAGCGGCACTATTTCCAAAGCGAGCAGCGAGTTATGAAGGTCAAATGCAATGACGCCATGTATGGTGCACGAAGGTCTTGCGAGAAATTAACAAGGGGAAGGCACGGGCCAATACCATGCACACAGTGTGTCACAATCGCGACAACCTATGGTTTCGTGTGACGGAGTTTAACAGACCGAACCAAGGTATTTTGGCGGGCAATATCGTGTACACTTGAGAAATAGGACCTGCGACTATGGGATATTTGATACACTTCGTTACCCATGCGCTCATGTACTTGCGGCTTGTCAGAATATCCGTTTTGATCCCATGAGCTATGTCGACGAAGTGTATAAAATAGAAAACATGTACAACGTGTGGAGACACATATTCCCACCACTCCCAGATGAACGTAAGTGGCCGTCTGTATCGCTTGCACCGTATAAACTATTGCCGGATAGACAACTGAGGCGCAAACCAAAAGGTCGACCTTGCTCGACTAGAATACGCAACAATATGGATATCCGAGAAACGACCAACCAACGTAGGTTGTGCGGATGGTGTAGGAACCCAGGCCATACATCTCGCTCGTGTCCAAATCTAGTTGACAGTCTTCTTAGCTTTTTTGTCTCATGGTGGCTCTGTAAATTCTATTTATTTCTTGATGAAAAAGGTGAACTTTTGTAGAATGACTAATATGTAAAAAAAAAATAAAAATTAAATTACAATAAAAAATAAATTGGACTTTTTTTTTATTAAAGATATTAAAATTAAATTATTACAAAAAATAAAAAACAAATTTTATTTTATTAAAGATTAAAATTAAATTACAAATTACAAAAAAATAACTTTTATTTTATTAAAAATATTAAAATTAAATTACAAAAAAAAACAAAAACAACTTTTATTTTATTAAAGATATTAAAATTAAATTACAAATTACAAAAAAACAACTTTTATTTTATTAAAGATATTAAAATTAAATTACAAAAAAATAAACAACTTTTATTTTATTAAAGATATTAAAACTAAATTACAAAAAAATAAAAAACAACTTTTATTTTATTAAAGATATTAAAATTAAATTATAATAAAAAATAAACAACTTCTATTTTATTAAAGATATTAAAATTAAATTATAATAAAAAAAAAAACTTCTATTTTATTAAAGATATTAAAATTAAATTACAAACAAAAATAAAAAACAAATTTTATTTTATTAAAAAATAAAAAATTATATTACAATTAAAAAATAAAAAAAAGGCGGTTGGAATCAATGTTGGTGCCGGTCGGAATCAGTGCCACATGGGGGTGGTCGGCGGTTACGCGCTGGACTCCTCCTTCTTCTACCTTCCGACGGGGGTCGTGGAACCTCAAGCGGGGATTCTGATTCCTCCGACTGTGGGTCTGGTTATGGGGTTGGGAGGATGACCCACCTTGATAAAATAACGACTGCGGAGGTGTTTGCATAAACCATGGCAGGGGTGTCTGAATCCCATAAGGTGAAGGAGACTGGTAAAAAGAAGAGCTCCCGACGGCGCCTCGTGTGATCCCTCATGTGACGGCGGCCTCAAGATCGGCTGGCCAGTCAGAGTAGTCTGGAACGGACTCGAACCGGGCCATGCGTTCCAATCTGCAGTGGGACTGGGAAAAGGAAACATATATGGGTTAGGATACATATAAGGGCTAGGGTACGCACCTAGCATAAAGGCCAAAGGCTGTAATGTCGGTGTCGTCGGCTGAAGTGTTGGGCCCGGTGACTGTATGGGCGCTGTTGATGGGCCCGGTGACTGTGTCGGCGCTGTTGATGGTCCCGTCTCATCACCCATTCTCCTTGGATTTAAAGGGCCCCGTCGTTCCCTTTGTTCACGAAGTTGCCGTCGCCTCTCCTCTTCCGACAATAAATACGGCTTGCCATGAATCCTAAACAATGGCATGTATTCCGGCACGCACACTAACTCAGGAACGACGATTGATTCCCGAATAGGTGTATAATCATATCGGTTCTCCCACATTTCGATATATGCTGACCAATATCTTGGCCAATCCGTGTGCAACTGCCGTAAGTTGACTTTGTGCTCATCATCGAGCACCTCAGGTGGCACGGGAATCGGTTGTCGGAATCTAAATTGTGCAAAACCCGATCTGACTGGTGCATCTCCACGGTGGCATAGTTGATCAATGGGACCTTCACATGCTAATAAACCGTAATTATAACATATTTTAATCCCATATTTAGCTTACTGTTCGATGATTTATTCCTTGATTTATATAAAAATGTGCTTGTAATCCTTTCTTTTCATGTCTTATACCCAGGAAAGCACTAGAGGATGAAAAGAACACAAAAAAGGCCCAAAACGGAGTAAATGGGCCTTAGCACGATATTGACACAGCCTGGCCCGAAGTCCACACGGCCGTGCCTCGACAATCACCTAGAGCACGGCCTCAACCCTGCCTCACACGGCCGTGCCTCAAATTAGAAATCCGAACACAGTCTGAAGTCGGTCCACGCAGGCGTGTGCTATGGCCGTGCCTCTGTCGCTGGAAAGAATAATTTCAGTCGGAAAAGGATACTTAGGGAGAAAGAATCGCATTCCAAAAGCCTATATATATCCCCTAAGTGCCACCTTTGAAGAGGCGTCAAAGCTACGCCAAGAATCCAAGCCGAAAAGATCAGAGTTAGGGAATAACGCGAGGATAGCCAGTTGATCCATCCCAAGAAGCCAGAATTATACTCAAGACGACGGAATTCTCCTTCAAATCCTTTAGGGGTTTTAGGGTTTTCTTATGTTTTGTTTTATCTTTTCTCTTGAGATGTTCTTTTTATTCATTTGAACTAAACCCTTCAGAAGGGGATGTGAAACACCCCACACCCGGCCACGAGCTTGAACCGGATCTGGTATGTTCCTTAAATAAATCGGTTTTCAATGTTCTAAATGACTTAGAGAAAATTTGTGTAATTTTAAAAAAAATTGTTTTGGGTTGGGCTTAATTTGAAACCTATTTAATAAATTCTGGAAATCCAACTTAAATAAGGTGACAAAATAATTTTTGGGTTTATTATTTTAAAAGAAATAAATTTACTTATCTTTAATCAAACATAATTTGTATCATATTCAAATAAAAATAAACAGGAATAAAGAAAATCCAACTGGGCCTTATGGCCTTATTACATCATTCAAACCCAAAATAAAGTACTAAAATTTCATAAAGTCCAAATTCCAAATAATTTCTTCAAGCGATGCATGGCCACCTTTAGCTCCTGCCGACCCGGTCCATTACTGCTCATCACCTGAAAAATAATTCCCCAACGGGGTGAGTCACAGACTCAATGTGTACATAGTACTAATTTCCAACAAATCAGGCATACAAGTCATATCAATATCATGTTCATACAAAATAAAGGATGATGCAACCCAAACCCAAACCTATTTGTCCATCCGCTACACACCACCCGTACCAACCTGTACACCGCGGGGACTACTAAGTCGACCCTCCATCCGCTACACACCATCGAAGGCAGTCGCTGCAGTCGACGTGCTCATCGCCCACTTATGTTGTGTCATTAGACACTGTATTCACTGGATGTAACCGAAGTTACCACTTTTCACTTTATGTGACCGTAGTCACCACTTTACGTTGGTGAGACCGTAGTCATCACCTTCACTTTCTTCCTTCACAAATATCCCGAATGCCCCAATTATTTCATAACATATTTCACATACTTAATTTTCATTCATGTTACTAATCACATGTTCAAAATATATCACATTCACAATCCTATCAAAAGTAGGAAACGTAGCTGGGTACTCCTTACCACATTTGTGGTGCTTAGCCACATTCACATACTGTTACATATTTATATATTTAATGATTGCCATGCAATTTATTGAAAGTTAGTAAGAGTACACACCTTTTTCGCTTAATAGTTTCCGTGAATTCCCGTAGAGCGATCTACCGATCTAGATCTTTCACTCCTATATTCGGCCATTAATTAAAACATATAAATAAACCTATTTGGTCTTAAAACCAAATCCTACTAGAAGTAGAATTACTTACCTAGTTGCCAAATTGATTTAATCAAGTCCCAACAGTTGCTAGAATTCCTCTTCCTTGAAATCGGCTAATACTAGGTATGTAACCATGTCAGTTTTCGGTTTTTGAAATAATGGAAAACACTTAAACAAATTATGCCTTGGCCGAATATCCCTTACCTTATGATGGGATTCCAAATCTGAAGAGGATTCCTTTATAAGCCTGTTGAAATCCTATAACTTCGTGTTAGATTAGATCTAACTTTGAAAACGTGAATCATAATCTTTAACCACATATTTATATTTATAATCCTTACCTTAGATCCTTAGATTTCCCGAAAGATCCCCTTTTGATGTTGTGGATGATTGCCCTCTTTCTTAGAATCCACAAAGATTCAGCTTAACAGTAGAACGGAGAAGAAAATAGAAGAAAAAGAGAGGGATTTTTGCTTAATGAAAATTCGGCAGAGAGGGGTTTTGCCTAGGGAGAATTTCGGCAGAGAGGAAGAGGGAGCAAATGTTGATGAGTAGCCATCCTGTCCTCCTTTTATAGCCAAAGTTATCAGCCTAGGAGTCCTTTACTTGGCCACCACTCCTCTTTTGATAATATTATCTCTTTTATTTAAAAGATAAAAGCCTTTAATCCATCAATTATCTCCTCAATTATCTCATTAGAAATAATCCTTTATTTATCTCTTATTATTCACATATTTATGTGAATAAAACTCCTTTATTTATCTCTTATTATTCACATATTTATGTGAATAAAACTCCTTTATTTATCTCTTATTATTCACATATTTATGTGAATAAAACTCCTTTATTTATCTCTTATTATTCACATATTTATGTGAATAAAACTCCTTTATTTATCTCTTATTATTCACATATTTATGTGAATAAAACTCCTTTATTTCTCTCATATATCCAAGTTTCCCAAAATGTTCAAGTTTCCATTTTTGGATCATTTCCAAAAATGTTTAGGTTTCCAAAAATGTCCATTTCCATTTCCATTTTCATTTCCATCTCCATTTTCATTTCCATTTTCATTTTCATTTCCATTTTCATTCATTTCTAGGTTTCCAAAGTATCAAAAATTTATTCATAATACTTAAGACTTGTCATTTCATACAATTGATCTGAAAAATGCATAGGCCCTTCCTAGGATGTTACAGTTCTACCCCCCTTAAATAAAATTTCGTCCTCGAAATTTCCTAACTAAACAGTTGAGGGTATTGCTGTCGCATTGTCTCTTCTGGCTCCCACGAAGCTTCTTCCGATCCATGATTGCGCCATAACACCTTGACTAAAGGCACCGACTTCTTTCGTAGTGCTTTCACGTCACGTTCCAAGATCTGAATCGGCTCCTCCTCGTAGGATAGATCTGGCCTTAACTCCACTTCTTCAACAGGTACCACATGAGACGGATCCGATCGATAGCGACGTAGCATGGACACATGAAATACGTCGTGCATTTGATCAACTCTGGTGGCAACTCCAATTGGTATGCCACTGGCCAACTCGCTTCAGTACTTGATAGGGCCCTATAAACCTTGGGCTTAGCTTCCCTTTGCGACCGAACCGCATAACCTTCTTCCAAGGTGAGACTTTTAGAAACACTTGGTCTCCTACTTCAAACTCAATTTCTTTCCTCTTAAGGTCTGCGTACGACTTCTGTCTATCAGAAGCTTCTTTCAACCGTGCCCGAATTAATTCCACCTTCTCCTCAGTTTCCGCCACTAACTCTGGACCCAAAACGCGGCGTTCTCCTAACTCGGTCCAACAAGTTGGTGTTCTACATTTCCTTCCATACAATGCTTCGTATGGTGCCATCCGAATGCTTGCCTGATAGCTGTTGTTGTAGGCGAACTCAGCTAGAGGCAAGTAATCTTCCCAACTTCCTCGGAAATCCATCACACAGCCTCTTAGCATATCTTCCAACACTTGTATAACCCGTTCAGACTGCCCGTCTGATTGTGGATGAAAAGCCGTAGTGAAGTCTAGCTTAGTGCCTAATGCTTGATGAAGTGCTTTCCAAAATCAAGACGTAAACCTTGGGTCTCTATCAGAGATGATCGACATCGGTACCCCGTGTAGCCTCACAATCTCCGCCACATATAACTTGGCTAACTTTTGAAGGGAATAGTCGATCCTCACAGGGATAAAATGTGCGGACTTGGTCAAACGGTCCACTATCACCCATACCGAGTCCTTCTTAGTGGGCGTAAGGGAAAGCCCACTAACTAAGTCCATGGTAATTCTTTCCCACTTCCATTGGGGAATCTCAATTGGTTGAAGCAATCCTGATGGGACTTGGTGTTCAGCCTTTACTTGCTGACATGTCAAACATTTCCCCACAAATTCAGTCACCTCTCGTTTCAGGTCTGACCACCAAAATTGTTCCCTTAGATCTCTATACAGCTTGATGCCTCCGGGATGCATAGCATAAGGACTACCATGCGCTTCCCGAAGAATCTTTGTCTCAACTCCTTATCCCTCGGCATACAAACCTTTTCCTTGTAGCACAGTACTCCTTCATCATTGACGCCATAATCTTTAATCCTCCTTGCCGTACTTGCTGTAACTTAGTACTTAAGTCCTTATCCGCCAACTGTCCCTCTTTCACCTCCTTCAGCCAGGTTGGCTTGACTTGTAACTCTGCCAACAGGCTTCCGTCTTCATATAAACTTAAGTGAGCGAACAAAGCCCTTAAATCCGACACAACCTTCCTACTTAGGGCGTCAGCTACCACATTCGCCTTGCCCGGATGGTATTCTATCGAACAGTCATAATCTTTCAATAACTCCACCCACCTTCGTTGCCTCAAGTTCAACTCCTTCTGAGTCAACAAATACTTAAGGCTTTTGTGGTCCGTGTAAATTACTGACCTTTCTCCATAAAGGTAGTGCCTCCAAACTTTGAGGGCGAAAACCACTGCCGCGAGTTCCAAGTCATGAGTTGGGTAGTTCACCTCATGCGGCCTTAACTGTCGAGATGCATAAGCGACTACCTTTCCTTCTTGCATTAGCACACAGCCTAACCCTGTGTGTGAAGCATCACAATATACTACGAAGTCCTTACCTGCCTCCGGCTGAATTAACACCGGAGCTTCTGTCAGCACCTTTTTAAGCTTTTCAAAGCTCTCCTGTTGCTTATCCGTCCACACAAACGGTACTTCCTTCCTTAGTAACTTTGTCAAAGGTGCGGCTATTGACGAGAATCCTTCCACGAACCTTCTGTAATAGCCTGCCAAGCCTAAGAAACTTCTGATTTCAGCCACCGACCTAGGTGATTTCCAATCCAACACTGCTTCGATCTTCCTAGGATCCACTCTTATTCCTTCTGCGGATACCACATGTCCTAGGAACGCCACTTCCTTGAGCCAAAATTCGCACTTGCTGAATTTGGCATAAAGCTTCTTTTCCCTTAACACTTCTAACACAACTCGAAGATGCTCATCGTGCTCCTCCTCCGTCTTGGAATACACCAAAATGTCGTCGATGAACACCACGACGAATCTATCCAAGTAGGGTTGGAAAACCCTATTCATCATGTCCATGAACGCGGCTGGAGCGTTCGTCAACCCAAACGGCATCACCACAAACTCGAAATGGCCGTACCTTGTCCTAAAAGCGGTCTTATGAATATCAGCCTCCTTCACTTTCAGTTGATGATACCCCGACCTTAAGTCGATCTTTGAGAACACAGCTGCCCCTTTCAGTTGGTCGAACAAGTCATCTATCCTTGGCAAAGGATACTTGTTCTTGATGGTCAGTTTGTTCAACTGACGATAATCTATGCACATCCGCATAGTTCCATCCTTCTTCTTCACAAAGAGAACCGGTGCTCCCCACGGAGACACACTGGGTCGAATGAACCCACGATCCAACAACTCTTGGATTTGAGCCTTGAGCTCTACTAACTCCTTTGGTGCCATTCGGTAGGAAGTGATTGACACAGGAGCTATTCCTGGTAGCAAATCTATTCCAAATTCCACTTCTCTATCTGGGGGTATTCCGGGCAACTCCTCCGGAAATACATCCTCAAAATCCCTTACTGTTCTAACTCCCTTGACACCTTCCTCTTCTCCTCTTAACGCACTCACGAAGGCTAAGAATGCCTTACATCCTTTCTTAACCATTTTCTCGGCCTTCAGTGCCGAAACTACGTTAGACAAGTAGTTCCTCCTTTCTCCGATCATCACTACTACCTCATCTTCAGGGGTTCTTAGTTCCATACGTTTAGCCGCACAATCCAACACGGCTCGATGCTCTACTAGCCAATCCATTCCAAGTATAAGCTCAAACTCTCCGAAGGGTAATTCCATTAAGTCAGCCCGAAAGTTCGCTCCCTGAATCTCTAGGGGTACATTCCGAAAGATCCTATCTATCCTCACCGTTTGGCCTAAAGGGCTTACTACAGTTATCTGCCTATCAGAAAGTTCAGAGTCTAGGCCTAGTGTTTCAACCACACTACATGCAACATAGGAATGAGTTGAGCCCACATCAATAAGAGCAAAATAGGGTTTGTCATGAATAAAGAACATACCGATTATAACATCCGGCGCGTCTCCCTCTTCCCTCCGGCGAACAGCGTAAACCAAACCCGGTTGCCTTGCTTCGGCGTTAGCTGCACCTCGGCCCTGAGCTCCACGGCCTCTGCCACTACCTCTGTTGGCCGACCCACGACCTCTTTGAGGCTACTGTCCGCCTCTACCAGCCTGGTTAGCATTCTGAGCTGCTGGTTGGCTCTCATCTAATAGCTTGGGGCAATCCTTAATCATATGGTCCTTGGACCCACACTTGAGACATCGTCCCGCCTTTTTCCAACACTCTCCCCCGTGCTTCCTTCCACAATGTTCACAAGGGCGAAATTGCCAGCCCGTACCAACCTGTTGACTTTGTGACCTGTCAACTCTTGGCCTCTTGTGGCCTTTTCCAGATGGCCCAAAACCTCTTTTGGGCTTATTTCTGTCCACAGCCTGCTTGGTGGCGTCCTTAATTCCCTCAGTCACTTTAGCCTTTTCCACCAAGGCAGAGAATTCCCGCTCCTGATGCGGTGCTATCAAAAGTCTCAAATCGTCCCTAAGTCCGTCCTCAAAACGAACACAGCGTTCATGCTCAGTCGCCACTACTCCTCGGGCATATCGGCTCAACCTCAAGAATTCCGCTTCATATTCGGTGACAGACTTACTTCCTTGTACCAACCCCAGAAAAGCCTTCCTTTGCTCGTCTATATACCTAGTTCCCACATACTTCTTCTGAAATGCTTCCTTAGCATATTCCCAGGTCAGATCTTCCGCCGTGGCACCGTCCCGAATTGTTAACCACCATTGATACGTTTCATCGCGTAACAGTGCCGTCACCCCTTTCAACTTCTCCTCGGGGTTCAAGTCGAGCTCATCCATGATGCGCTCAGTTGCTTCCAACCAGTACTCAGCTGTACTGGGTGCCACTCCCGATACTCCTCTAAACATTTCAGCTCCATTAGCACGGAGTCGCTCAGGCACAGACTTACGATTTCCTGAATTGTTTCCTGCACCAGCCACAAATTCCAAAACTCGCAGCACAGCCTGCGACACGGCATCTTCCCCTGTCTGAGCCTGCTGCTCAACATTGACAGCTGGGGGTGATGGTGGTGGTGGTATCTCATTGTCAGAACCTTGTCCCGATCTAACAGTCATCCTTCCTCTACCTCTTCCACGACGACCACGTCCTCTTGAGCTCATTATCGACGAGATCTGATTAAGGAATTTTATGTATTAGTATTCTTGTTTCACTTATTACCCGCGATGATATCTTATGAAGAAGAGTTTAAGAGTGGTTCTTTCGTATTCATACATGCATACAGTCTTGCATTCATTCATTCATCCATCAACAAATATGAACTTTCGTTCATTCAAAGAAACATTGTAATTCTTGTTGTTGTTTTCGTTATTTTGCTTTTCCACTACCCAGGGGCATTTTCGTAATTTTATCCTACAGGGGTATTTTCGTAAATTTTCAGAAATAAAAAGTTCCCTGGTGATTTTGACGAAAGTATTTTGGTACTTCTAAAGTTCCGGGGAAATTTTGGAAGAATTTTGAAATCCAGGGGTATTTCGGTAATTTTTTGATCTCAAGGGCCTTATTGATAATTTTTCCAAAAACCAGGGTAAATTTGTAAAATTTAATAAGTTAGGGATATTTTCCAAGATTGTAAAACATTGAGGGTTCCTTTGAGAGTTACACTTTTCAAAGCAATGATATTGCAAAAAGTTTGGAAATCAAGGTCGTTTTGGTAATTTTGTAAGTTAGGGGCAATTTTGTAATTTTCCAAAATCAAGATAGTTTGATATTTTACAAATTAGGGTTTTTGAACATTTGATAAAGTAATGAAATTTTGTTAAAACTATGGGTGGTTTGGTCATTTTATAAACCAAGGGTATTTTTTTTTTATAAAGAAAAACGGCTAAGTCCCTTTCGGGTTTTATTCTTTGTGTTTAGCCTATGATCGAGCCCTCTTGGTCAGGGTGAACCAAAGCTACGCACCAGGCAGGATTCGAATGAAGAGGAGGTGAGTCACGCGGACTGCTTAAATACCAAGCTCTCACCGACCTTTCTAGACATGCGCACAGAGGTTGCCACACACTGAGCCTTCTGAGTTAGGGCGAACCGAAGCTACGCACCAGGTAGGATACCTACGAAGAGGAGGTGAGTCACTAGGACTGCTTAAATACCAGGCTCTTCCGGATCCAATCCTAGACATGCGTACAGGGGTTGCCACACCCTAGCTTAATAACTTAGTCATAGGTTTGTTAAGTTCATTAAGTCTTATGAGTTTCAAGTGTTTGAGTAGTCTAATCCTAGGGTTCAAGTTCCTATCACCCTATTCTACGTTCCATGCCTTTTCTTCCCTTTTACAATTCATAATTCACATAATCACACAGATGGTTAAAGGTACTTACCTGGTGGACTGCGGGTCGGAGACTTAGGTGCCATGCCATAAAACCTGCTTATTTCAAAGAAATTCATTTGGGCTCGAATTGAAAACGTTTTGGGCCTGAGCCCACAGGCCGAGAGTTTTAAAACTGGGCTCTGATACCAACTGAAACACCCCACACCCGGCCTACGAGCTTGAACCGGATCTGGTATGTTCCTTAAATAAATCGGTTTTCAATGTTCTAAATGACTTAGAGAAAATTTGTGTAATTTTAAAAAAAAAATTGTTTTGGGTTGGGCTTAATTTGAAACCTATTTAATAAATTCTGGAAATCCAACTTAAATAAGGTGACAAAATAATTTTTGGGTTTATTATTTTAAAAGAAATAAATTTACTTATCTTTAATCAAACATAATTTGTATCATATTCAAATAAAAATAAACAGGAATAAAGAAAATCCAACTGGGCCTTATGGCCTTATTACATCATTCAAACCCAAAATAAAGTACTAAAATTTCATAAAGTCCAAATTCCAAATAATTTCTTCAAGCGATGCATGGCCACCTTTAGCTCCTGCCGACCCGGTCCATTACTGCTCATCACCTGAAAAATAATTCCCCAACGGGGTGAGTCCACAGACTCAATGTGTACATAGTACTAATTTCCAACAAATCAGGCATACAAGTCATATCAATATCATGTTCATACAAAATAAAGGATGATGCAACCCAAACCCAAACCTATTTGTCCATCCGCTACACACCACCCGTACCAACTTGTACACCGCGGGGACTACTAAGTCGACCCTCCATCCGCTACACACCATCGAAGGCAGTCGCTGCAGTCGACGTGCTCATCGCCCACTTATGTTGTGTCATTAGACACTGTATTCACTGGATGTAACCGAAGTTACCACTTTTCACTTTATGTGACCGTAGTCACCACTTTACGTTGGTGAGACCGTAGTCATCACCTTCACTTTCTTCCTCCACAAATATCCCGAATGCCCCAATTATTTCATAACATATTTTACATACTTAATTTTCATTCATGTTACTAATCACATGTTCAAAATATATCACATTCACAATCCTATCAAAAGTAGGAAACGTAGCTGGGTACTCCTTACCACATTTGTGGTGCTTAGCCACATTCACATACTGTTACATATTTATATATTTAATGATTGCCATGCAATTTATTGAAAGTTAGTAAGAGTACACACCTTTTTCGCTTAATAGTTTCCGTGAATTCCCGTAGAGCGATCTACCGATCTAGATCTTTCACTCCTATATTCGGCCATTAATTAAAACATATAAATAAACCTATTTGGTCTTAAAACCAAATCCTACTAGAAGTAGAATTACTTACCTAGTTGCCAAATTGATTTAATCAAGTCCCAACAGTTGCTAGAATTCATCTTCCTTGAAATCGGCTAATACTAGGTATGTAACCATGTCAGTTTTCGGTTTTTGAAATAATGGAAAACACTTAAACAAATTATGCCTTGGCCGAATATCCCTTACCTTATGATGGGATTCCAAATCTGAAGAGGATTCCTTTATAAGCCTGTTGAAATCCTATAACTTCGTGTTAGATTAGATCTAACTTTGAAAACGTGAATCATAATCTTTAACCACATATTTATATTTATAATCCTTACCTTAGATCCTTAGATTTCCCGAAAGATCCCCTTTTGATATTGTGGATGATTGCCCTCTTTCTTAGAATCCACAAAGATTCAGCTTAACAGTAGAACGGAGAAGAAAATAGAAGAAAAAGAGAGGGATTTTTGCTTAATGAAAATTCGGCAGAGAGGGGTTTTGCCTAGGGAGAATTTCGGCAGAGAGGAAGAGGGAGCAAATGTTGATGAGTAGCCCTCCTGTCCTCCTTTTATAGCCAAAGTTATCAGCCTAGGAGTCCTTTACTTGGCCACCACTCCTCTTTTTGATAATATTATCTCTTTTATTTAAAAGATAAAAGCCTTTAATCCATCAATTATCTCCTCAATTATCTCATTAGAAAATAATCCTTTATTTATCTCTTATTATTCACATATTTATGTGAATAAAACTCCTTTATTTATCTCTTATTATTCACATATTTATGTGAATAAAACTCCTTTATTTCTCTCATATATCCAAGTTTCCCAAAATGTTCAAGTTTCCATTTTTGGATCATTTCCAAAAATGTTTAGGTTTCCAAAAATGTCCATTTCCATTTCCATTTTCATTTCCATCTCCATTTTCATTTCCATTTTCATTTTCATTTCCATTTTCATTTTCATTTCCATTTTCATTCATTTCTAGGTTTCCAAATGTATCAAAAATTTATTCATAATACTTAAGACTTGTCATTTCATACAATTGATCTGAAAAATGCATAGGCCCTTCCTAGGATGTTACAGGATGAAACCTAAATGAATTTTGTTATTTGATTTCTGAATTATATGATAATTACTTAGTTTGTTTTTAATTATGTTGCTTAATCCAAATCTGATGTGCTTAGGTGGAGGAGGAATAGACCCTGCCTAAGAGTAGATCTAACATAATTAAGCGAAGTTGATCGAACGCCTAGAGATAGGGTTACGAGATTTTACCGGATTAGGGTGAAACTTAACATAGGAGTCTATTGATCGATTTACTGCTATTCTAGGGGGTTATTATAAGCGAACAAGAGTTCCACTAATTAACCTAGGGTTAGACGTTATTCGCCTCGAGAGAGGGTTTAATATAGGTTAAGGAGTCCTACGGATCAAGCTAAGTAAAGAAATCATATGGTTCAGTGTTAGGTAACAAGAGAAGTCTAGGTGGATTCTTCCTGAGGGTATCGTCTTAGTCAACTGAGTTTTTCTTCAAGCTATTTCCCAATTCGTTCTTTTTGTCTTTGTGTCCTTAGCTTAGTCATCGTAAATTTAGTTTAAAAGCAACTTTATTCTATTTTTAAGGCTAAATAATAAAAAGAAAGTTAGTATTAGTACTTTTAGTTCCTTTGGGTTCGACAATCCGGTCTTACCTAAACTATACTATTGTTCGATAGGTACACTTGCCTTTAATCGTTGTCAGAGTTAGTTTTCAGGTTTGATCATTCGTTTTATAAATTTTAAAGCTCTGATTTCAGCGATCACGTGCCAAATATTCGGATTTAGCAAGAACTCCTCCGGAATTACTGCCCGAATTACCGAATCCTCGTATGGTGTCCATTGAAACTATATTAACTTGACCAAAATATTAGTTATATACATAATACTAAATACTAAATACGAAATACTAAATTATAAATACGAAATTCAAAACGAAAATTTTATTACGAAAACATATTGTATTTAATACTTACTTATGATTCCGACCGTTGCTCTAATAGAAGCCATATATCTTCAAGCTTGATAGGTATTCCAACATAACTCGCCGAATGGTTCCACCTAATTAAACAAATTTTTAGCATACAATTATACTTCAAATCTACGTAATAATTGTAAAATATAATATTAAATTTACCTCGTTATGAGTCGGAATGTATATGGGTGGTCGACTCGAGAACGTAAAAATAGAAATCGAAACCGTGCTCATGACTACAGTAGTGATAGGCAACCTCCGATTTTCGCTTTACTCGGTCGCATCACCTCGCACATCTCCTGATACAATTTTGATAGCACGGCAGACCCCCAACTCAATTCACCGACTGCTTTAAAATCAACGAGTTTCAGCAGCCATCTCAGCTGTACGAGGTTTCGTGACAGGTTCGGCATCAGATAGCCTCCAATCATCTCAAGAATGTATGTTCGAGCATACCGTATTCTTTCTATTTCGGTCGAATTATTATCCAGCTCCGGGAAGGTGTCTCATAACCAGCCCATCTCGATCCGACCTCCGATAATGTTATCCAGAATAGCACCCAGAAGCTCATAGCATACGACTCCCCAATCACCAGAAGTTGCGGACCCGGTGACTACGTACCCATCCATCGGCAATCCCAATTGCAAATGCACGTCTTTCAGAGTGATAGTACACTTTCCGCATGGAAGATAGAAAGTGTGCATCTCGGGTCTCCACCTTTCTATCAACGCACTGATTAACTTCGACTCCAACTTGCACCCCCGGCCTATCGTGGCCACGTGCCAAAAACCCGCTTCCCGCAGGTAATTCTCGATCAACGGCGATGGCGGACCAGGCATATTGCGAATATAGCATTGCAGCACCCGATCTACAGACTGTTTAAAAAACTATAAAATAAATTTTAATTAAAATTGCATAAACCTAAAAAATATTAAATAGTATTGAAAAATTAAAAGTAAAACTTACCATTTGCATTTGATCGACGGAGATGTGTTTATCGTCGAGACGAATTAATTCCCCGGCCATTGGTAATATGATCGATTATTTTAAAATTTATAAAAAAATATATATTTCAAAAAATTTAAAAAGGGCTTTTTTGTAAATATTAAAGGACTATTGTGAAATTTGAGAGGAAGTTTCAAGGAATTTAAGAGAAATTTGAGAAAAATTTGAGAGAAAGTTGAGAAAAAATGAATAAGGACTTTGTTGTGAAAAAATAAAAGGGTGGGGGGTTTTATAGGTTTTTTTTTACCGTTGGAGGCCCAACGGTCAAAAAAATTTTGACCGTTGCAGCAGGAAAGCGCGCCCTTGAGGGAGCGCTTTGTGCCACATCAGCAAAACGCGTCCTCGTCAGCGCGTTTTGTGTTGATGTGGCACAAAGCGCTCCCTCAAGGGCACGCTTTCCTGTTGCATCCCCCCAAAACGCGCTGACGTGGACGCTTTTTGGGGGGGAAATGACCCTTTCCGTAAATAATGCAAAATTCAGCTCATTTCTATAATTTTTTATTTTTGGTATATTTTGGTAAATTAGCCCAATTAATTGCTTAAATTCGAAGAATCACTCGATACTTCAATTTTTTTAAAATAATAATATTAAATCTGCGTAGTTGAATTTTTTAAAATATCTTATCTAAACCCAATTCGATAGTTAAATTTACAATATTGGTGTGTTTATCTCCGGTGAGGTTAAAAACAGTGGTGGTGGTGAGATTAGTTACTATAGTGGTGAGATTGGATACTATAGTGATGAGATTAGAAACAATGGTAGAGTGTGTGTTTGGATTTAAATGTAGTTGTAGCGGTAATGTGAGAATAGAAAATGACCATTAAAGACATCATATTAGAATTGATATATAATAGATTTTTTTAAATTATTTTACTTTTATAAAATTATTAAAATATGTGAATTTATAAATTCATTTAATAAAATATTAAAATGTATCTTCCAATATTTTATTATAAATATTTTAATGAATTATATAATCAATTTAATTTATTTATTAGATAAAATGATAATTATTTTTAATTTTTTATAGTTAAATATTCTTTTATAACAATGATAAATATTATTTTCACAAATAGTAACATTATACCTGGATCAAATTTTGAAGTATCTAAAAAGATGATTTTTTAAAAAAAATAAAAAAATAGTAACATAAGACATAACAAGTTTCTTTATTATTAGAAACTAGGTTATGATACAAAATGTTTTTACAAATATGAATTCATTAAACTAGTTGCAATGGTTTCCCTTAACATCACGATTTTAAGGTCCCTTTCATTGTTAGAAGAACTCGATTCACCTCGATCAAAATGGCCTGAAGAGACTGGCATGTCGGGTACATTCTCAAATTGTCGAAAATCTTCATCATTTGACCAAGCATGTCTTCGAATGTAATTATGCAAAACCATTATTGCAATAACTATTAAAACTTGCTTGTTGAATGAATAACTTGGAATATATCTTAATATTGACCATTTTTTTTTCTACACTCCAAATGTTCGTTCAATCACAGAGTATAACGAAGAATGGGCATGATTAAAGATTTCTTTTCTTTTTCCAGATACTTGATGATTACCTCGACGAAAATTAGGTAAATGATATCATTCCCCCCTATATGGACTTAGACAACCTGCCATTTGTGGATATCCTGAATCCACAAGATAATATTTTCCTACAAAAAAGTAAAACATAATATCAAGTTTAAAAATAAATTAAAATTTTTAATATTGTTTTTATGTAAAGATTAATTAAAAAATTAAAGTTCAACCTGGTGGAAGGTGTGGAAACTTTAACTCTTGTTTTCTAAGTGCTTGCAAAAAAATTCTACTGTCATGTGTTATTCCTTCCCAACCAGGAAATGCAAACATAAAGCAATGTTGAAGTCACAAACTGCCATAATATTTTGACTTGGTTCACCTTTCCATCCGATATAAGTTATTTGACAAGAAGGCGAAATGCATGCTCTTATGT
The DNA here is from genome assembly GCA_005393395.2 of Gossypium australe. Taxonomy (NCBI): domain Eukaryota; kingdom Viridiplantae; phylum Streptophyta; class Magnoliopsida; order Malvales; family Malvaceae; genus Gossypium; species Gossypium australe. The sequence continues at coordinate 82,225,741 of CM016618.1, read as the reverse complement.
GTGTTCCATCCATGGCCCCAATACAATCCTTTAAAATAAATAAAAGTAATAAGATAAAAGTTAGAAATAATTTATATTTTAAAAATATAAAGATTGTGTAAATTTTACCTTAAAGTGAGGCTAATATCTTGTATCATGTCGAATATGGTTCGGTACTTCCTTGAATTGACCTTCAGTGAGTTTAATCGTGTCTATTCCCATTCGAGCAAATATATGCAACATATTAGTAAAAATTTGTGTAACACCCCCAACCCGTATCCGTCGCTGAAATAGGGTTACGAGGCATTACCAAAGAGTACAGAACACTTACAGATAATTTGAAATCATTATCTTTACACAAATAGTACACTTGAGGTGTACAGTTCTATAATTATGAATAAACACATTTATCAAAAATATCCCATGTTTTTATATATCACAATCTCATATTTCCACATGCATTTACTTTCCACGTTATGAACTCAAATAACATATACAAGATATACCAATGTATTTCAAGTACGGTTTCATAATATTTCATTTCAAATTTCAGATTATTTCATATTAGAACTTCTCTCATTAACTCATTTGGAATACCAATTCATACGGATAATACACTCAAGCGTGTACAAATATATAATCCCAAATGAACTCATTCATTAACTAAGTTTTATGTTCATGTCTCATCAACTCGTATTTCCTTATATCACATAATATATACCATGATTTCCATTTCCTTGTTATTTTTCCATATTTATCCCGTTGAATTACTCGGAATTTTGATGGATTTTCAGAGCTACACTTTAGTGTACAACTCCTGGTCCGTCAATTCATATTCATGTGCGCACATTTTCATTTCAAAGGGCACACTCCCGCGAACCTCATCTTTACAGCGGGATTACCAGTCCAGGCTAAATCCCCTATAATATAAACTCATAGAGTATTGTCGGGATTACCAGTCCAGGCTAAATCCCCTGCAACGACAATTACTCTAATGAGCTTGGATCTGAATTACCAGTCCAGGCTAAATTCAGACCCTAATTCGGATTACCCGTCTGGGCTAAATCCATTTTCCACATATACTTCGGGATGGTTATATCAGGATAGGATCACCCGTCCGGGCTAGATCCTTTTTACTGTCAATTCCTTTTCAGAGATCTATCGAATTTTCCTTTCATTCAATCGGGATTTCTTCCCCTTTTTATCAAATATATCAATGTTTCATCAATTTTCATACAATGAACATTCAAATTATATTCACATCAATAACATACATTTCAAGCATTTAAGAATATAATTCAAGTTACATAAACTTACAATTCGATTTTTATACCATAATCATAATATTAGTTTCATAATAAATATTTGAAATAAAACATTACATCATTTCTAATTCAACGTTTATCGATTATAATCAGGCATGTGTTCAATTTATACATAAGTCATTCACATATTTTCTTCATCCTCGTCTCCATTCCACATCCTTAGTATAAACAAACACTTGTAAGTAACATTATCTATAATTTTCACTATTTACTTATGTGAATATTCAAGCCGTCCATCCGTGTCATAGTCACTAAATTCTTTTTAGCTTGAGCTACAGAACTTCAAATTAAGATCCGTAAATTTTATTTGAAACTAGACTCACACATCTTTTTACTATAATTTTTCCAGAATTTTTGGTGTGGCCAATTAGTACAGTTTATTAGTTAAGTTCTCCCCTGTTACACAGTATGATGGCTCTAACCTCTCTTCACTAAAAATCAACTATCTCGTAGTACGATTTTCATATAGTGTTTTCGATTATTTCTATGCAGGGTTGCCTGAGTTACCGAAAGCCAAGTGATAGTGAAAGACACATCTTTGTGGGTGATGGAAAATCGGTAGAAGTGGAAGCGATTGGGCATTTTAGGTTGTTATTAGGAACTGGTTTTTATTTGGATTTAAAAGACACTTATATTGTACCGTCATTTAAACGGAATTTAGTTTTTGTTTCTTCGTTGGACAAATTTGGTTATTATTGTTCATTCGGAAACAATCAATTCAATTTGTCTTTAAATTCAAATGTTATTGGAACTGGTTATTTAAATACTTATGACAACCTTTATTTGCTAGAAACAATTGCATCCTATAATGAAACCTTGCATGTGGAATCACGTGGTATTAAACGCAAATTAAATAAGGAAAATTCAGCATCATTATGGCATAAGCGCTTAGGTCATATCTCAAAAGTTAGAATTGAACGCCTTGTGTATGATGGTATTTTAGAGTCCCTTGACTTCATAGACTTTGATGTCTGTGTCGATTGTATTAAGGGAAAACAGACCAAAACCAAGAGATTGGGTGCCAACAGATCTTCAGACGTCTTAGAATTAATCCATACAGATATTTATGGGCAATTCCCTACGGCATCTTGGAATGGTCAACAATATTTCATAACATTCATAGATGATTACTCACGGTATTGGTACCTATATCTTATTCATGAGAAATCTCAGTCTTTGGACGTGTTCAAAGCTTATAAAGCTGAAGTTGAGAATCAACTCAACAAAAAGATTAAAAACATCAAATCTGATCGTGGTGGTGAGTACTACGGTAGATATGATGGCTCAGGTGAACAATGTCTAGGACCATTTGCGAGATTCATAGAGGAATGCGGTATTGTCCCACAGTACACCATGCCAGGATCACCTAGTATGAATGGTGTAGCTGAAAGACAAAATAGAACTCTTAAGGATATGGTAAGGAGCATGATTGCTCATTCTACCTTACCTGAGTCCATCTGGGGAGGAGCATTAAAGACAGTAGCTTACATTCTAAACAGAGTACCCAATAAAGCAGTTGCAAAAACACCTTATGAGCTTTGGACATGTCAAAAGCCTAGTCTAAAGCACTTTCACATTTGGGGATGTCCAGCTGAGGCAAGGCCTTATAGGCCACATGAAAAGAAATTGGACTCTAAAACAGTAAGCAGCTACTTTATTGGCTATTCTGAGCGATCTAGGGGCTATAAATTTTATGATCCCGTAATAAGGAATATTTTTGAGACGGGAACCGCAATATTTTTTGAAGATGTTGAGTTTGGGGGGAGAAATAAGGTTAGAGACATTATTTTTGAGGAGGAATTGGATTCTAACTCAGTTCCTACTATCACTTTTGACGATGTTTAGGTTCTTATACCTATCATTGATCAAGAAGTGAATCCAGAACCACTACAAGACAATGTTGAACAACTTCCCATTCAAAATGAGGAAATTGTTCCAGAAGAACAAACTCAACAACCTCAAGAACAAGTGCTATTAAGGAGGTCCACAAGAGAAAGGAGAAATGCTATTCTAGATGATTATATTGTATTTCTCCAAGAACATGAGGATGATAATGGAATGATGGAAGATGATCCAATCAACTTTCATCAGGCCATGAAAAGTTCTAATTCTCAAAAGTGGATTGATGCCATGAAAGATGAGTATAAATCTATGCAAGACAAATAAAGTTTGGGAACTTGTCCCATTACCTGAAGGTGCAAAACCAATTGGTTGTAAATGGATATTTAAAACCAAGAGGGATGCAAATGGTAATGTGGAGAGGTATAAAGCGCGTATTGTAGCTAAAGGATATACTCAAAAAGAAGGTATTGATTTTACAGAGACTTTCTCTCCAGTTTCATCGAAAAACTCATTTAGGATAATCATGGCGCTTGTTGCTCATTTTGATCTTGAGTTACATCAGATGGATGTTAAAACTGCGTATCTTAATGGCGACATTGAAGAAACAATTTATATGGTGCAACCAGAAAATTTTGAGTCAAAAGACTCAAAGAATATGGTTTACAAATTGACAAAATCCATCTACGGACTCAAACAAGCTTCTCGTCAATGGTACCATAAGTTTCATCAAATAATTGTCTCGTTTGGTTTTGAGATAAATATTGTTGATGATTGTGTGTATCACAAATTCAATGGGAGTAAGTACATATTTCTGGTTCTATATGTTGATGACATTTTGCTTGCCGCTAATGATATAGGCTTATTGCACGAAACCAAGAGGTTTTTATCTAAGCATTTTGAGATGAAAGATCTTGGGGAAGCCTCTTTTGTTTTAGGAATTCAGATACATCGAGATCGATCTCGAGGTATTCTTGGATTATCACAAAAGAACTATATCGATAAGGTACTCAAAAGGTTTGGCATGCAGAGTTGTAGACCAGGTGACACCCCTGTCGCTAAAGGAGACAAATTTAGTCTTACTCAATGCCCTAAAAGTAACCTTGAAATTCAAGAAATGCAAAAGATTCCCTATGCATCAGCTGTTGGGAGTTTAATGTATGCTCAAGTTTGTACGCGTCCGGACATTGTGTACATTGTTGGGATGTTAGGCAGATATTTAAGCAACCCTGGTATACACCATTGGATAGCAGCCAAAAGGGTTATGAGATATCTTCAGAGAACAAAAAATTACATGCTTACTTATAAGAGATCATATCTTTTGGAGGTCATTGGGTATTCTGATTCTGATTTTGCTGGATGCCAAGATAGTAGGAAATCTACATCAGCTTATGTTTAACTGTTAGCTGGAGGAGCTATATCTTGGAAAAGTGTCAAACAGACACTTGTAGCTTCATCCACTATGGCAGCAGAATTTGTAGCATGCTATGAGGCATCAAACCATGGAATATGGTTGCGGAACTTTGTCACAGGGCTGCATATTTTGGAAAATGTAGAAAGACCACTCAAATTATTTTGTGACAATAAGTCAGCAGTACTGTATTCCAATAGCAACAGGAGTTCATCTAAGTCAAAGCATACTGACATAAAGTTCCTAGTTGTAAAAGAAAGAGTGCAAAATGGTCAAATATCCATAGAGCACATTGGGACAAACTCCATGATAGCGGATCCGCTCATAAAAGGTCTACCACCCAAGGTCTTTTATGAGCACACTGCTCACATGGGTGTTACATTGTTTGAGGATATCATGATTTAGTAGGAGTTTATATTTTATTTGTTTTCAGACATTTATGTATTCGGTTACTTTCTGATCAGAAATGAAGTATTTAGTTTATTCACTTAGTTTATTGTTTTGAAACTGACCTCACTTTAGTTTAAAAAGGACCAGTTGGAAATAGACATGTTTAGATCATATTGCATGTAATTTCCATGCTACACATCCATACTTGATCTACGTCATTTGGTTGTGTTAATATACGTCACCATGGATGGATTTAGTTACGAGATATGTAACGGAAGTTGCATTGCTTCTATGTTAACATAATTAATGGACGAGATTGTTCGAAATACCTTTTGGATACGATATTAAAATTTTGAGCTCATAAGGTTATATAATGACATGTAATTATAAAGTAATTAGTATATATATGTGGTCCAATGGGAGATTGTTGGAAAATTTGGACATCACATATATAATAAGGATAATTACATGTTATTATCTACTATCATGATAGGTTAGCTCAAATTAAAAGTGATCTAATTTGGTTACAATTCTATTGGGCTTTTAAATATTAAATAAAGTATGGGATAAATATGTGTAGATACTCTTCTAATTAAACTCTAATTAATGATGGGCTAATTAGAATTTGATTAGAACTAATATGCTAAGGTTATAAATATTAGGGTTATGGTCCCCAAATTATACACAAGATATCTTTTCTAATATCCCATCATTAGGAAAGAGAGAGAGAGTAAATATTCTCTAAATTTCTTGTGTGCTAATTTGGAAGATCAAATCCCCAAAATCCGGCAAAACTACAAGGAAAATTCATGGATTCAGGTATGCTTCAGCATTTAGTTTTATTCTTCATTTATTCTTGATGATTTGACATGATAAATCCTGGTTTATTCAGTTTTATTTTTAGATTTATTTTACAAATCTAACATAAGGAATACAAACACATAAATTTTAACTAATAATTCTTTTTGTATAATTTTTAGTGAATTTCTAAAGTAAGAACAGGGGATCACGAAGTTATTCTAAACCAGTCTTACAAAAATTTAAATATTTCAATATGTAGACTTCCTTTGCTTGCTCTGTTTCTTTTATATGAAAATAGACTCAACAAGCTTTAATTCTATATCTCACTCAACTTCTAATTCAATTTCTACCGTAGACAACTGCTGTTGTCCAAAACTACTTTAGTGTAACATGTTGATTCTATTTTGTCCCAAATTCCACAATTCATACAATTCAATCCTTGCTCAATTAACCCTCAATTGAGCTAATTTTCTCATTTAATACTTTTCTCTATCATTTTAAACTACTTCATAACCTTTGAAAATCAGAACTTTAGTATTAGACCTTAATTCCAAACTCTTTCACAATTATGTCCTAAAACCAATTTCCATCAATTTTACTTGATAAAATCATCATATATCAAAATTAAAGCTTCAATTCTATGTTTATTCATCATATGATTCCAACACTAATCCATAGAAACTTTAAAAATTAGCCATAGATTCAAAAACTAATGACATAGTAAGTTGGACCCAATTGTAAAAGTCCAAAAACATAGAAATTTCAAGGAGAAAGTAAGAATTAAACTTACATGAAGCTAGAGTATGAAAACCAGCTTGAACCCTCTTCCATGGCTGTTTTTCAGCTAATTTAAATGAAGAGAAATGAAGAGAATTCTAGATATTCCAATTTGGTCCCATTTTTATTTAGCTAATTTTGACAATTTTCCAATTTTGCCCTTATTTCACCCATTTCCTGATTTTTCTCAGCTATTGCTGCCCAAAATATCTCTTTTGGGCTTATTTGCACTTTAGGTCCTTCCTCATTTGAAAATTAAGCTATTTAATCCTTCTAGCAACTTTTACACCTTTTCAATTTAGTCCTTATTATTTAATTAACCACCCAAACGTCAAAATTTTCTAACAAAATTTTAATACAACCTTATTAACATTCCGTAAATATTCATAAAAATATTTATGACTCGGTTTATAACACCGAGATCTCGATACCTCTTTTTCTCGATTTCTTGACCAAATAAATCTTTATAAAACACAATTTACTATTTCAAAAATATTTTAAAAGCTACATTTGGCTCGTAAATATTAAATAATATAGTCTACGAGTTCATTTGTCAGATTTGTGGTCTCGAACCACTATTTTTGACATCACTGAAATTTAGGCTATTACAATTCGACTAACAGTTTCCCCAGATCGTTGAAATCGCTCTGTTGCATTTGAATTTGATTCTCTATTTCCAAGAATGTACAATGATAATGCTAACTTCTCCATCGCCGATACTTTCCCATGCTTTAAGCCATAATTTGTTTGCAAATCATGCAACAAGCTGTGAAATATATTTTTTGGCATCCTAAAACTATTCATGCAACGATCATCATGCTCATTTAATACTTTTTCCACCCACATTTGACCTGTATAATTTGAATCCATACACGGTTGCATAGTGAAATAAGTTTCATGGTGTACCAATACACTGCTTAACGCATATTCTTCCTCTTCATGATAATTGTTGTGATCAACTTGTGTAACAATTGTGGCTATTCTTCGTTAAGCTTCTTCACTTAATTCAAGGGTATCATAATTCATATAAAAACATTATACATATTGTTAAATTCGTCCATAACCTAAAAATGTAATCAAATGAAAATAAATTAATATTTTCTAACATTCTATACAACACAGAAACTTGAATAAAAGCATAGCATAAAAATACCAAACATAAAAAATATCATACATTAGTTTTACACAAAAAAGTAGTATAGTTATATTACAGTAATAATTCTAATGAGCTTATGGTGGAGGTGGTTGATGGTATGGTTGGAAGGGAAATGAAGATGTTGCTACCAAGGATGAAAATGATGCAATTAGATTTTGTTCAGCATACTCACGTCGAAGCCCAAACCCTAACATCTAGATCTAAGTTCAAAAACACTTGTCGTTTCACCTGTAGTTGGAACATTTTGATGGCAAAATAGTACAATTCATCTTTTTTTTGGAATTTTATCTTCCAAAGCACGCAAAACATCCATTGCATTTGAAATAGTATATTGAGAGTGAGGAAAAATAATTTCATTCACTGACTTCATTGAACTAGCCACACTCTCACACAATTTCTCAATCTGAGTAGTTAATGTATTTCTTGATGATTTTCTACTTGAACTTGATTTTTTTCCCTTACCGTGTACAACCCCAAGTGTTTGCTTTCTTCGGTTAGGAGTTTCATGAGAAGGGTTTGATGGTGCCTCATTAGGAGGAGTACCTTCATTCTCATTACTATGTTCATCTGAATCACCAAATCCCTCATTAGGTGTATCATCTCTCATAGGAACCCCGCATGGAAGAACACCAGACGTAGGTGCCCATGCATTCTCTCCAGTGGCTACAATGCCACCAAACATTTGCCACATTAACTCATTTAATCGTGGTTCAATTCCTTTCTTAAATCCTTTAAAATCAATATTTTCCTACATAACATGTTAAACGTTAAATGTTATACTAAGATTTTTATATTTGTAAATTATTAATTTCAATAAACTTTATGCATTAAAATAATGATAAAGTTAACACTAACATGTATTTTTTCAGCCCACCATGTAACACCCCTCATCCGTATTCAACACTAGAATAGGGTTACAAGGTATTACTGATCAATTTACAACGCATATAGTATACATTTATGCAACAATAATCATTCATTCTCATAAATCATTCAACACAATCACATTGTCCCTTATAAAGACCTACGAGGCCTTAAACATGCTTTAAAAGTGGTTCAGGACTAAACCGACATCAAACGAAAATTCTGGAAACTTAGAAATTTTTCATGTAAACAAGGGTCATACGCCCGTATGAACAGGCCGTGTGCCTCACACGGCTAGTAGACACGCCTGTGTCTCAGGCTGTGTGAAAACAAGGCATACATACTGACTTGGGTCACACGGCCGACAACACGCCCTTGTGTTTAACCCGTGTACCCTTCGAAGTGGCCACACAAGCTCGTGTGCCAAGCCGTGTACTAGGTCGTGCCAAAACTGTAGGGTATACTGACTTATGCAACACAGCCAAGTCAGACGCCCGTGTGCTAGGCCATGTGCCAAATAGGGAGTATACTGACTTGTACCACACGGTCGGTCACAGGCCCGTGTGTGAGACCGTGTGGAGCATACTGACTTCACTTTAATATCAACACCAAGGGACATATAGCCATGTAATATGACCGTGGGTCATACACAGCTGAGACACACGCCCGTGACTCTGCCCGTGTGGAAAAAAATAAGCTATTTGCAAGGCTAATTTGCCACCCCAACTCATGCTCATTTAAACAACCAAAATGGTACCATTTCATCATATAATTAGGTAGCCAAAATCATCAACCAAATGCACAATTCATACCATTATAATTTCAAACTCCAATCACTACCATTTACTTAGCCAAATACATGCCAAAACAACAATATGGTTCATTTACCATATTTCACACATACATAACTTACTATATAAATAACCAATACAACATCTAAAATCATACCTCATCAAGGCATTTCTCAAACATTTATATTCCACAATCAATTAACCATTTGAGGAACTATAAAACCATAACCACATTCATACCAAAACATACCAAAATAAGTCATCACTCATGGCTATATATACAAACCAAAACATATACAATTTACAAGCCAAATCTCATGGCTATAATCACAACCAAAATACCACATCTAGCCTATACATGACATATACTATAAATGTATAACTCAAAAGTACCAATTTAGATGTTTGATAGTGCGATGATGTTCCCGACGACTCCCGGATCTGAGCTAGCCTTGATTCATTATAAAACATAGAAAAATAACACGAAGTAAGCTTCAAAACTTAGTAAGCTCGTATGTTACAAACTTAACTAATCACAAATCTACCATTCATCAATTTAAACATATAACATGAAATTCATGGTTATTAACAAGCCTTTCACATGCTTATTCATAAGGCAAAATGCAAACTTTGTAACTTCTTCTATTTTAAGCTCATAATATACATGCACATACCTGTACCAATCCATAATAAGTTCATACATAAACAGAATGCCGATGAATACTTGATATTTTGCACACTAAGTGTCGTACATAGCCGAAGCCATATTAAATCGCACACTAAGTGCCATACATAGCTGAAGCTATCTCATTCTCGTACACTAAGTGCCTTATATAGCCGAAGCTATCTCATTCTCGCACACTAATTGCCTTATATAGCCGAAGTTATCTCATTCTCGCACACTAAGTGCCATATATAGCAGGAGCTATGTCGAATCGCACACTAAGTATCACAAATAACCGATTCGTTATCGAAGATAACTATAGTCCCATATATACAATTTATACAATATTAAAGCACTAAAATCATAATTATTGTAATGCTTAATACATACGAACTTACCTCGTATTTCGGAATTGACGGATCGGATCGACTACTCTATAACATTGCTTTTCCCCCGATCTAAATCTGAATTCTTTCTTTCTTGATCTATATGAATTCAAAATTAACTTATTTATTCATCAACTCATTCAATTTAGTCCAAAAATACACATTTGGGAATTTTTACATATTAGCCCCTAAACTTTCACATTTAATCAATTTAGTCCATATTTCACCAATACACAAAATTCACACAATTCATCAAAACCCATGCTTGGCCGAATTAGTTATAGGTCCCTAACAGCCCAAAACTTTCATTTATTTTATATTTCAACCACACAATTTGCATATTTCACAATTTAATCCCTATTATGCATTTTCATCAAAAATCACTTAAAAAACATGTAAAGCTATCATCAAGCTTTCATATTTCAACATTAAACATCTAAGAACACATATATTCAACAATGGAAACTCTCAAAATCTTTAACAGTTTTGAAATTAAAGGTAATGGCTAGCTAGATTGAGCTGCAACGATTACAAAAACATAGAAATCATTAAAAACCGAGCTAAAACCGTACCTTAATTAAGCTAGGAGTGTGCCGAATGCTTTACAACCTAAGAATGGTTTTCTTCCTCTCAATATTTGGCCAAGAAGATGACAATGAAGCTTAAAATTGATTTTATTTTATTAATTAACCTTTATTAAATGAATTACAACATTAACCTTAATTAAAACATTATTATTTCACATAAACCATGGACATAAATGTCCACTAACCTTTCAAATGGTTTAATTACCATTTAAGGCCATCATATTTAAAATCCAAAGCTATTTGACACCTTTAACAAGTAGAATGCAACTTTTGCATTTTATGCGATTTAGTCCTTTTTCTCAAATTGAGCAATTAAACGATAAAATTAGCTCACGAAATTTCCACACATATCAAATAACATGCTGTAAGAATCGAAATTAATATAAAAATAATTTTATGACATCAGATTTGTGGTTCCGAAACTACTATTCTGATTTAGCTAAAAACGGGTTGTTACACACCATTCTTCGGTAGCATCAACCGTCTTTTTAGATGGACACCATCCTATACCTGTAGGTTCCTTAAGAAACTCCCTCCATAACCTCCATTCCTTTTTTAATGTATCTCACTTATTTTTCAATTGAGGTTTTCCATAATTTTTTTGTGTTTTTGCTTGAAAAAGAGCAATGACATTTTCCCATCCTTTTGAGTTTAAATGAGTTGTCGGTCTATTACCAGAATTGACTTCATTTACGCAAAGTTCACAAAATATCAACGTCAGCTCATCATCCCAAACAGCTTTTGTTGCTAAGGTACTATCTCCCTCCACAAAATTTCGTGTCTTTACCATCTATTATTATTTTGATTTTAAATGTCAACCGACATAAAATCATAAATATATATATCATATAAGCATCATTTCAAGATCACCATTATAACAAATATAAGCAAACATATATCTTAAGATATCATGGTATATATACATCTACGTATTTGTAAAGCTCCTTCGATATTTCTCACAAAAACTCTTTAACAATTTGATGTATTGTACTAAACAAAATAATAGAATATAAGTATTTAATTTTCACTCATATGGGACATGTATACATGTATATCGTGTCTCCACACCTATTTCCAAATATGAATGAAAAAAACTAAGGGTGTAACAGCCCGATTTTGGGCCTAGTCGGAATAGTGGTTTCGAGACCACAAATTCGATGAGGAAAAATTTAATATTCTTATATTTTTATGATCTACAATTTTACGAAATGGTTTAGTAAAAATTTCGTTCGAAAATTTTGATGTTTGAGCACTCAATTTAGTCAGAAGGACTAAATTGTAAAAAGTGCAAAACTTGAGTTCTAAAAGCTAGAGGTGTCTAATTCCTATGAAATTTTAAATTGGAGGTCCTTAAAAGCTAACTAGACCATTGGTTAACTTGTTGGACAAAAATGGACATCAAATAGGTGAAATATAATATTTTTAAGTTAAGGGCATTTTAGTCATTTGGTGATTAAAATGAATTAAAAACAAAATTAAAAGCCAATTTTTGCTCATCTTCAACCCCTTGGCCGAAATTCACATGAGGAAGACATAGCTAGGGTTTTTCAAGCTTCCAAGCTCGATTGTAAGTCCGTTCTAGCCCCGTTTTTAATGATTTTCACGTTTTTGAAATCCTCGTAACAAGATTTACCTATTTCTACCATTATTTTGAGCTAGGGTTTGTGTTTAAAAATTTACCCATGGATGAAGTTCATGTATTTTGATGTTTTATGGTAGAATATGAAGCTTGAAATTATGTTAATGAACTTTTGCTAAGCGATTTTAAGTGAAAACTAGTAAAACGACATAATCGGTAAAAATACCTAATGTTCATAAGTGTATGTTATAGTAAGAATTTGATGTTGCCATAGAAGGGAAAAATTATCAGCATATTATAAAACATAAGAATAAGGGCTGAAGCTAAATTTTCGAGTATTGGGGCAAAATTGTAAATATGTGAAACTTTAGGGGTAAAAATGTAATTTTTTCATAGTATGATTTTTGGACTAAATTGAATAATGTGAGTATTAAATGAGTTAAATGTGTTATTATAGATCAAGAAAGACGAGGAATTGACCTTGAACGGGGAAAAGAAAAGGTTGTGGACTAAATTGCAAATTCGTCATATTTTGCACCGAGGTAAGTTTGTATGTAAATAATGCATCGTTTTTACTTACGTTTTCATATTTTGATAAATGGTATGAATTGTGGCTGAATATTTGATGTAATTGACAAAATATCGACAAGTAAGAAATTTCCCGGTTGAACCTCAGGAATAAAAATGGATATGAGTGACATGTTCACTAGAAACCTATGTGAAATCTAAGTGAAATAAGTGATCTGGGTGCTGGTCCGTACGTTCAACCGATGGCTGAGTTATCCGACATGTGTTACGGATACTCGACAGCTTGTGTGAGCAGCACTGAGTAGTTACGTATTGACCGACAGCTTGTGTGAGCAGACCCAAGATTTTGATTATGTGAAACGGGTGCTGGTCTTATAAGTTCTACCAGTGGCTGGGTAATGCTGCATGTGTTGCGGATACCTGACAGCTTGTGTGAGCAGCACTGAGTAGTTACGTATGACCGACAACTTGTGTGAGCAGACCCGCGAATATGAATAGCTCGAGAACGAGCCTATGTGTGATAACTGATGTGAAGTAGCTTTGGCTACAAGTGTGGCACTATGTGTAATATTCCGATGTATTCATTAATATTCCGATGTGTTCAACGGGAAATGACTAAATGTAAATGACTGTGATTTTGTAATGAATAAGTGTAGGTATATGTGCGTAAACTTATGAGCAATGTGCTCGATATGTGATCAAACTTTGGTAAGATTGATACGGAGTGAGAGTTACAATGAAAGTTACTATATAGAAAACATGAAAGAATGAAATTTAGAAATAAAATAGTTTTGTACAGCAGCAGTTATGTGTCTTTGAAAAATCAGCAAAAATGGTGGAAATTGAATTAGAATTTGAATAAGATATGAAATTAAAGCTTATTGAGCCTATTTTTGCATAAAAGAAACATTGTAAGCAAACTAATTTTATATTCTGAAATATTTGAATTTTGGTGAGATAGAGTCAGAATGATTTTGGAATCCTCTGTTCTAACTTTGGAAATTCATTAAAAATTGTACAAAAATAATAATGGGATAAAATTTATATCCTTGAATTTATTAATGAGTCTGTTTTCAATAGAAACAAACGTAACATCATTTGAGTTCTGTACAATGAGATAATTTATTTTTAGTGAAGAAAGGTCAAAATTGTCAGACAACAGAATAGGGGATACTTTAAAGAATAAACTGTACTTATTGGCTAAAACAAAAATTCTGAAAATTTTATGGTAAGAAGATATTTGAGTCTAGTTTCAGGGAAAATTAACGGATCTTAATTTGGAGTTCTGTAGCTCAAGATATAAATAATTTAGTGACTGTGACTCAAGTAGACAACTTAAGATAAACATGAGTAAATGGTGGAACTATGTGTAATTATGATTGCATTATCTTGAGAACATATTATGAGGATTGTTAAAGTCATGTTAATAAATTGTTTATTATTTACATACTTACTTACTAAGTTATATGCTTACTTCTTTCTCTTTTCCCTTGTTTTATAGTGTCACCAAGCTAGCTCGAGATTCGGAGATTTGTCGGAGATCCATCCACACTATCAACACTCTTTTGGTATTTCGAAATTAATATTTTGAATTATGGCATGTATAGAGGACTTGGTTGTTTTGTTATGTGTCATAATTGATTTGGCCTAAAATGATAGCCTATGTTATTTGATAGCTCATTTTGTATAAGCCATTGATGTTAGCTATTATTGATCAAGTTATATGTGTTTATGATAATACAATTTATGAGATGCATGGCTAGGTCGAATGAGTGTGTGATGAAAATTAAAAATTTTTAAATTTGGATGTAAATTTTATGTCTCGGTTTAGTACGACTGTTTGTGTTTCGTTTCGGTAATGCCTCGTACCCTGTTTCGACGTTGAACACGGGTAAGGGGTGTTACATTTTAGTGGTATCAGAGCTATGATTTAGTCGGTTCTCGGACTAACATAGCGTATGTGAAAGTCTAGCTATACATGCCATAAAAATACTGTGATAGTGTGACGACTCCTGACAATTTAAATTGTGTTTTTATATAGTAAATGGATCCCGACAGAGCTGTAGCTGATGACATAGAGAGTAATGCGCCGACTCCCATGCAAGGGACCGTGCCAGTGGGTAGTAGACCTGAAACACATAGTCACGGAGACAGGGCTCGGGAAGCCTTCCTCCATATGATGAATAATTGGTATACAGAATTTGTTCGAGCGAATCCGAATGTTCAACCTCCTCCACCCCCTCCTATTCCCCAACCGGTTCCCGTAGTTCCTCAAGGTACAGAAATGGTAAGACTAACTAAGCCTCCGGTTGATAAGATCCGAAAGCAAGAGGCTGAAGAATTCAGGGCTAACATAGATGATGATCCCGAGAAAGCAGAGTTTTGGCTTAAGAATTCTATTCGGGTATTTGATGAACTTTCTTGTACTCCCGAAGAATGTTTAAAGTGTGCTATATCTTTATTGAGGGACTCGGCATATCACTGGTGGAAGACACCGGTATCTGTGGTTCCGAAAGAAAGGGTTACATGAGATTTCTTCCAAGAGGAATTCAGAAAGAAGTACATAAGCCAACGGTTCATTGATCAAAAACGCAAAGAGTTTCTCGAGTTAAAGCAGGGCCGAATGTCTGTGGCAGAATATGAAAGAGAGTTTGTTAGACTCAGTAAATATGCCCAGGAATGTGTGTCTACCGAGGCCATTATGTGTAAGAGATTTGAATATGGGTTGAACGAGGATATTCGACTGCTAGTTGGGATCTTAGAGTTGAAAGAGTTTGTGGTATTGGTCGATCGAGCTTGTAAAGCTAAAGAGCTGAACAAAGAAAAGAGAAAAGCTGTGATTGAAGCCAGAGATGCAAGAAAGAGTCCAATAAGTAAGTCATTCCAATCTCAGTCCAAGAAGTCCAAAGATATGAATCCTCGATTGACTGTTTCAGCTGGGTATTCGCACCGAAACCGTGGGAGATCATATTCGGGTTCTAAAACTCAAGCTACTTCAATAGCAAGTGTGGGTAATGTTAGATCCAATAGACCTGAATGTCAACATTGTGGTAGACGACACCCCGACGAGTGTTATATGGTTAGCCGTGCTTGTTTTAAGTGTGGTTCTCGAGAGCACTATATTAAAGATTGCCCTGAGAAGGTTGAAGAAGGAAAATATCAGAGTGTTAGACCGGGTAATACTGCCAGCAGAGGTAGACCACCTAGAAATGCCAAAACTGGAGCTAGCAGTAAAAGTATAGCGAAAGAATCAGCTGTGAGGTCAGAAGCGAGAGCACCTGCTAGAGCTTATGCCATACGTGCCTGTGAGAATGCGTCATCTCCCGATGTGATTACTGGTACATTCTCTCTTTATGATACTAATGTTATTGCATTGATTGATCCCGGATCTACTCATTCCTATGTTTGTGTGAATTTAGTATCTAGTAAAAGTTTGCCTGTTGAACTTACTGAATTTGTGATTAAAGTGTCAAACCCTTTAGGCAAATATGTGTTAGTTGATAAGGTTTGCAAGAATTGTCCTTTGATAATTCATGGTCACTGTTTTCCGGCTAATCTGATGTTATTGCTATTTGATGAGTTTGATGTTATTCTGGGCATGGATTGGTTGACATGGCATGATGCCAAGGTAAATTGTAGACAGAAAACCCTTGAATTGAAATGTGAAAATGGTGAGATTCTTTGGGTTGAAACAGATGAATCAAATAAATTGCCTATGGTGATTTCGCACATGTCTGCTCAGAAATGCATGAGAAAAGGGTGTGAAGCTTATCTTGCTTATGTGTTGAATACTAAGATGTCCAGGTCGAAGCTTGAATCAGTGCCAATAGTTTGTGAATTTCTAGATGTGTTTCCAGAAGAATTACCTGGGTTACCTCCGATTAGAGAGATTGAATTTGCCTTTGATCTATTGCCTAGGACTGCACCGATCTCGATTGCTCCGTATAGAATGGCTCCGACTGAATTGAAAGAATTAAAAGCTCAGTTACAAGAGTTGACAGATAAGGGATTTGTGAGACCGAGTTTTTCTCCTTGGGGTGCTTCCGTATTGTTTGTGAAGAAAAATTATGGATCTATGAGACTTTGTATTGACTATCGACAGCTCAACAAAGTGACCATAAAGAATAAGTATCCGTTGCTGAGAATTGATGATTTATTTGACCAGTTGAAAGGGGCGACAGTGTTTTCAAAGATCGACTTGAGGTCTGGTTACTATCAGTTGAGAGTTAAAGAGTCAGATGTGCCAAAAACTGCTTTTAGAACGAGGTATGGACATTATGAGTTTCTTGTGATGCCTTTCGGTTTGACTAATGCTCCTGCCATCTTTATGGACTTGATGAATCGCATTTTTCAACCATACTTAGATAAGTTTGTGGTTGTGTCCATAGATGATATTCTGATTTATTCTCGAGATGCGTCCGAACATGTTGAACACTTGAGAATGGTGTTGCAGATTTTGAGAGAGAAGAAACTGTTTGCTAAATTCAGTAAAAGTGAGTTTTGGCTTCGTGAAGTCGAATTTTTGAGACATATAGTTTCGAGTGATGGTATTCGGGTTGATCCGAGCAAAATTTCGGCAATAGTTGATTGGAAACCGCCAAAGAATGTATCTGAGGTTAGAAGCTTTTTGGGCTTAGCCGGGTATTATAGACGTTTTGTCGAGGGATTCTCGATGATTGCCTCTCCTATGACTAAGTTGTTGCAAAAGGATGTTAAGTTTGAATGGACTGATAAATGTCATCAAAGTTTCGAGAAGTTGAAAGCACGATTGACTGAAGCACCGATTTTGGTACAACCTGAGTCAGGAAAAGAGTTTGTGATTTATAGTGATGCATCATTGAATGGTCTTGGTTGTGTTTTGATGCAAGAAGGCAAAGTAGTAGCTTATGCCTCGAGACAGCTAAAACCGCATGAGAAGAACTATCCGACGCACGATTTGGAATTGGCCACCATCATCTTTGCTTTGAAGATTTGGCGTCATTATTTGTATGGTGAGAAATGTCGAATCTTTACCGATCACAAAAGTTTGAAGTATCTGATGAATCAAAAGGACTTGAATTTGCAACAACGGAGGTGGCTCGAATTATTGAAAGATTATGAGCTAGTGATTGATTATCATCCGGGGAAAGCGAATGTAGTCGTAGATGCCTTGAGCAGAAAATCTTTGTATGCTTTGAGAGCTATGAGTACGAGTTTGGCTTTGTCTGACGACGGTTCGATTTTGGCCGAGTTGAGGGCTAGACCGTTATTTCATCAGCAAATTTGTGAAGCTCAAAAGAAAGACAGGGAATTGCAAGTTAAAAGAGTTCAGTGTGAATCGGGTAGTGATTCAGATTTTCAAATCGGACCAGACGATTGCTTGATGTTCCGTGATAGGGTATGTGTACCAAAAGATGATGAGTTGATTCGGAAAATTTTACATGAGGCACACAGTGGTTGTTTGTCAGTTCATCCGGGTAGTACAAAATTGTATAGTGATTTGAAGAAGTTGTATTGGTGGCCGGGTATGAAAAGAGACATTTCTGAGTTTGTATCAAAGTGTTTGATTTGCCAACAAGTGAAAGCCGAGCATCAAGTGCCTTCGGGTTTACTTCAGCCAGTGATGGTTCCCGAGTGGAAATGGGATAGAATCACGATGGATTTTGTGACAGGTTTGCCTCTGACTCCGAAAAAGAAAGATGTCGTTTGGGTTGTGGTTGATAGATTGACGAAATCGGCTCACTTTATACCGGTATGTACCGACAACTCACTTGATAAGTTGGCTGAATTGTATATTGCTGAAATTGTGAGATTGCACGGAGTGCCTATGTCTATTATTTCGAATAGAGATCCGAGGTTCACTTCGAGGTTTTGGAAAAAGTTGCAAGAAGCCTTGGGTATGAAATTGAATTTTAGTACCGCGTTTCATCCGCAAACTGACGGTCAATCCGAAAGAGTAATTCAGATTCTTGAAGACATGCTCTGATGTTGTGTTTTAGAATTCGAAGGTAGTTGGGAGAAATATCTACCTTTGGTTGAATTTGCCCACAACAACAGTTATCAGTCGAGTATACAAATGGCACCGTATGAAGCATTATATGGTCGCAAGTGTCGAACTCCTTTATATTGGACTGAGCTCAGTGAGAAACAAATTTACGGGGTTGATTTAGTTAGAGAAACCGAAGAGAAAGTGAAAGTAATCCGTGATTGTCTGAAAGCTGCTTCAGATCGACAAAAGTCATACGCGGATTTGAAAAGAAAAGAAATTGAATTTCAGGTGGGTGATAAAGTGTTTCTGAAAGTATCTCCGTGGAAAAAGATTTTGAGATTTGGCCGAAAGGGCAAGTTGAGTCCACGTTTCATTGGGCCGTATGAGGTTATCGAAAGGATTGGACCAGTGGCATATTGGTTAGATTTACCGGCAGAGTTAGAAAGAATTCATAATGTGTTTCATGTGTCGATGTTGCGACGCTATCGTTCTAATCCTTCACATGTGATTTCTCCGACAGAGATTGAGATTCGACCGGATATGACCTATGATGAGAAACCGATTAAGATTTTGGCTCGGGAAGTTAAACAGTTGAGAAATAAAAGTATAGCCTTAGTGAAAGTGTTGTGGCAAAGACATGGAGTAGAAGAGGCTACGTGGGAACCAAAGGAAGCCATGAGAAAACAGTACCCAAACCTCTTTTCCGGTAAGATTTTCGGGGACGAAAATCCCTAAAGGGGGGAGAGTTGTAACAGCCCGATTTTGGGCCTAGTCGAAATAGTGGTTTCGGGACCACAAATTCGATGAGGAAAAATTTAATATTCTTATATTTTTATGATCTACAATTTTACGGAATGATTTCGTAAAAATTTCGTTCGAAAATTTTGATGTTTGAGCACTCAATTTAGTCAGAATGACTAAATTGTAAAAAGTGCAAAACTTGAGTTCTAAAAGCTAGAGGTGTCTAATTGCTATGAAATTTTAAATTGGAGGTCCTTAAAAGGTAACTAGACCATTGGTTAACTTGTTGGACAAAATGGACATCAAATAGGTGAAATAGAATATTTTTAAGGGCATTTTAGTCATTTGGTGATTAAAATGAATTAAAAACAAAATTAAAAGCCAATTTTTGCTCATCTTCAACCCCTTGGCCGAAATTCACATGAGGAAGACATAGCTAGGGTTTTTCAAGCTTCCAAGCTCGATTGTAAGTCCGTTCTAGCCCCGTTTTTAATGATTTTTACGTTTTTAAAATCATCGTAACAATATTTACCTATTTCTACCATTATTTTGAGCTAGGAATTGTGTTTAAAAATTTACCCATGGATGAAATTCATGTATTTTGATGTTTTATGGTAGAATATGAAGCTTGAAATCATGTTAATGAACTTTTGCTAAGTGATTTTAAGTGAAAACTAGTAAAACAACATAATCGGTAAAAATACCTAATGTTCATAAGTGTATGTTATAGTAAGAATTTGATGTTGCCATAGAAGGGAAAAATGATCAGCATATTATAAAACATAAGAATAAGGGATGAAGTTAAATTTTCAAGTATTGGGGCAAAATTGTAAATATGTGAAACTTTAGGGGCAAAAATGTAATTTTGTTATAGTGTGATTTTTGGACTAAATTGAATAATGTGAGTATTAAATGAGTTAAACGTGTTATTATAGATCAAGAAAGATGAGGAATTGACCTTGAACGGGGAAAAGAAAAGGTTGTGGACTAAATTGCAAATTCGTCATATTTTGCACCGAGGTAAGTTTGTATGTAAATAATGC
This sequence comes from Gossypium australe, assembly GCA_005393395.2. Taxonomy (NCBI): domain Eukaryota; kingdom Viridiplantae; phylum Streptophyta; class Magnoliopsida; order Malvales; family Malvaceae; genus Gossypium; species Gossypium australe. The sequence continues at coordinate 82,204,912 of CM016618.1, read as the reverse complement.
ATCGATTTTACTTACATTTTCATATTTTGATAAATGGTATGAATTGTGGCTGAATATTTGATGTAATTGACAAAATATCGACAAGTAAGAAATTTCCCGGTTGAACCTCAGGAATAAAAATGGATACGAGTGACATGTTCACTAGAAACCTATGTGAAATCTAAGTGAAATAAGCGATCCAGGAGCTGGTCCGTATGTTCTACCAGTGGCTGAGTTATCCGACATGTGTTACGGATACTTGACAGCTTGTGTGAGCAGCACTGAGTAGTTACGTATTGACCGACTGCTTGTGTGAGCAGACCCAAGATTTTGATTATGTGAAACGGGTGCTGGTCTTATAAGTTCTACCAGTGGCTGGGTAATCCTGCATGTGTTGCGGATACCTGACAGCTTGTGTGAGCAGCACTGAGTAGTTACGTATGACCGACAGCTTGTGTGAGCAGACCCGCGAATATGAATAGCTCGAGAACGAGCCTATGTGTGATAACTGATGTGAAGTAGCTTTGGCTACAAGTGTGGCACTATGTGCAATATTCCAATGTATTCGTTAATATTCCGATGTGTTCAACGGGAAATGACTAAGTGTAAATGACTGTGATTTTGTAATGAATAAGTGTAGGTATATGTGCGTAAACTTATGAGCAATGTGCTCGATATGTGATCAAACTTTGGTAAGATTGATACGGAGTGAGAGTTACAATGAAAGTTACTATATAGAAAACATGAAAGAATGAAATATAGAAATAAAATAGTTTTGGATAGCAGCAGTTATGTCTCTTTGAAAAATCACCAAAAATGGTGGAAATTGAATTAGAATTTGAATAAGATATGAAATTAAAGCTTATTGAGTCTATTTTCGTATAAAAAAACAATGTAAGCAAACTAATTTTATATTCTGAGATATTTGAATTTTGATGAGATAGAGTCAGAATGATTTCGGAATCCTCTGTTCTGACTTTGGAAATTCATTAAAAATTGTACAAAAATAATAATGGGATAAAATTTATATCCTTGAATTTATTAATGAGTCTATTTTCAATAGAAACAAACGTAACATCATTTGAGTTCTGTACAATGAGATAATTTATTTTTAGTGAAGAAAGGTCGAAACTGTCAGACAACAGAACAGGGGATACTTTAAAGAATAAAATGTACTTATTGGCTTAACCAAAAATTCTAAAAATTTTATGGTAAGAAGATATTTGAGTCTAGTTTTAGGGAAAATTAACGGATCTTAATTTGGAGTTCTGTAGCTCAAGATATAAATAATTTAGTGACTGTGACTCAAGTAGACAGCTTAAGATAAACATGAGTAAATGGTGGAACTATGTGTAATTATGATTGTATTATCTTGAGAACATATTATGAGGATTGTTAAAGTCATGTTAATAAATTGTTTATTATTTACATACTTACTTACTAAGTTATATGCTTACTCCTTTCTCTTTTCCCTTGTTTTATAGTGTCACCAAGCTAGCTCGGGATTCGGAGATTTGTCAGAGATCCATCCACACTATGAACACTCTTTTGGTATTTCGAAATTAATATTTTGAATTATGGCATGTATAGAGGACTTGGTTGTTTTGTTATGTGTCATAATTGATTTGGCCTAAAATGATGGCCTATGTTATTTGATAGCTCATTTTGTATAAGCCATTGATGTTAGCTATTATTGATCAAGTTATATGTGTTTATGATAATACAATTTATGAGATGCATGACTAGGTCGAATGAGTGTGTGATGAAAATTAAAATTTTTTAAATTTGGATGTAAATTTTATGTCTCGGTTTAGTACGACTATTTGTGTTTCGTTTCGGTAATGCCTCGTACCCTGTTCCGACGTTGAACACGGGTAAGGGGTGTTACAAAGGGTGTCCAATATGAATTCTTAAAAAAAATAAAGAGTCAATGTGACATAGTCTAGCATTAGCACAAAATCATACAAAATATCATTACTTCTTGGATATTTGTATAACCATGTTAGATAGATTTTCCACACCCTAAGTTTCATATATCTAGATTTTCTAAAAACGTATAACAGTTCGGCCTCTCAAACACAAAGATCTGTAGGGATTGAGAAGGCTAAAATTCTTTCAAAAGGGGATCTTTCAAAGTTGTGTTTCTCAAGATTTGTTGGTCTCAAAAGCTTACATCATTTGAAAGGAAAACTGAAGAAGCATAAGAACGTATATACCTATATGGACAGACTACATCTCTAATATCATTAGAGCAAAACTCAATTGCCTATTCAAATGCAATAAATTAGTTTTTAAACAAACCATTTATTCTTAGCCTACTATTTTTTTGTTCTTCAAGAATTTTCCTCGATTTTATTGTTTGTTTCGTCATTTCAATTTGTATTAAGAAGACAAACTACAATTGAGCACTACAATTGAGCACTACACTACACTAAAAAATTCTTAAAAAATTTTTAAAAGATTCTCAACTACAAGCTAAAATTTTGCATTCATTGTAGAAGTGGAAACTACAACTCGTATTTGCAGATACCCCCAATTGATCAATAATCCAATCTAAACTTGGAAAATTTAGAAACGAGATGAAAACATAACTTGAACATGATACCATACTCAACACAAATATATAAAAACTAACCTTTAGGCAAAGAAAAAAGTAGCAGCCACAACCAAGAACAAAGCAAAAAAGCAGGAGAAACCAACAATAATTACTATTTTAGTTCTCAAATCTGAAAAACAAGTGACTGTTTTGTTCCCAAATTTGAAAACAAATAAGGTTGGGAAAGAAATTAGTTTAACTTTCAAGGATAAAATGGTAAAGTAATAAATAAAAGTATGGGTACTTTTGTCTGTTAAAAATACCTACTGCTTTATTGGGTTGAATTGGTGCTAAAACCTCCAGTCAATTTTGAGGCTATCAGTGTGATTGAAATAAATTTGAATCTACTGTTGATGCTGATCCAAACAGGCTATCAATGAGATTGATAGCAATTATCTACCCTAACTTCACTATACTGGCATTAAATGCTGAACCAAAGGAAGCCTAAATCTAATATCTAACTAACCCCTTTGTAAATATGCAAATGCAGACGGTCCAAAAGCAAATTATAAAGAATTGGATTTTTCTATTTATATTTTTCTTGTATTATTTTTAACATGTCATAATAATTCTGGAACATATATTTATAAAAAATTTCACACATTAATTATTAATATCATATATATAAATAAACTCATTCCATTTTTATTGTTTTCTAAAGTCATGCTTAAAATTATGGCATCTTAAAAAACATGTCACTTGAATTTTGTAAGGAAAGTATAAAATTATATTTGTGAATCGGTCAAGTCTTAATTTAATTGATATTGATATTGTTGTCATTATAGGAGGATGTAAGTTTAAGCTTATTTATTCTTCTATTTAAATGTCGAAAGAAGTTACGGCTCTAAATATTATATATAAAAAAAACATTTTAATAAAGATGCAAAAGTGAGAGTGAAACTTAAACAAATAAAAAGGTTAGATTTGGTTTCTAAAAACATTTTTTATTTTTACAAATTAACTTTTTAAACTATTGAAAAATATGTTTAATAAATAGAAATAAAAAATTATTTTTAATAATGAAAACATATTTGGTTTTTATTTTTTATAATAAAAATTTGAGAAATAAAAAAAATACATCTATATGGATTTCAACCTGGGTACCAATTTAGTATTTAAAAATTTGATTAGAAAAATTTAATTGATTTTTTCCAAGAATTTTTTGTGAAAACTTGAAAATAATTTTTATATATTTTTAGTTTTCAAAAATTATTTTTAAATATTTCAACCAAATATATTTTATTTAATGTTTTCTATTTTTCAAAAAAAAAAAAAAAAAACCAACTAAAACTAAATGGCCTCAGTTTCGTAAAATCAAATGAAACCTAAATCTCTCTACGGCCTACGGCCTACGGCCTATGCATATATAATAAGAGAGAGAAAGCAAAGCAGAAAGTCAACATGGAAATGCCCACAAAAGTTATCTGTTAAAAGAAGCAATGTAGAGATGGAAAGATGCTCAACTATTTCAACTTTGAAACAAATGAATATGTGCCCACCATGTGTTCGATATTTTAACCCAAAAGAGCAAAACAATTTGAGTATATTCCTTCTTGTAAAGCTGTAATTTTGAGCTTTTTCTTTTCTATATCAGACTTCAAGATTACATTTCGTCCTTGGTCGGATTTGGAAGCTGCATTTGAAGTTACCATTTTTCACATGTTTCTTTGCAAATTGCAATACAATATTATCAAATTTCCATTGTTTTTATAGATATGGGTTTTCGTACATTACCAAAAATACCGCTTAAAAAGCTTGTTCTGAGAATGGATTTTTCCTTTTCAACAAAACAGTCCTAATTTCACAATAAAGTATTTTTTATTTATTTAAAACATCTCTCGAATATGCTTACCGGAAATTATCGTTTTATTTTTCGATGTCCACAAGACACAAACCCTTCAAACATTTGTGACACCTAAATCACAGTACATGGGTACAATCCGACACCCGTAGTTGAATCAGCACTAGATTCTACTATAAAATCTCACCCACTAACATGTTTTAACTGCTAACTCTATACGGTATTTCACAATGGATTGTTGGATCAAATTTGTTCGAGTATGGTACGAATGGTTGATTTGGGTTAAAAAGAGATCGATTTAGTAAAATTAATTTTTCCTATTTTAAAAAATAATTTTTATAAATTTTTAATAATATATTTAATCAAATGGAAGAAACCAGTATGACTACAAAGAAACTTCAAAATTACAACCTACCCTTGATGATGGAACTAGTCAAAATCTTGAAAACCTTGGTATTTGGTTATTAATTAGTATTTGTTTTTAAATTTTATAAAAAAGTTAGGTGAACTATATCATTAGTCACTAAATTATGGATAAATTTTCGTTTTAGTCACTTAACTAAAAAATTATAATTAGCTCATTTAATTATTTGAAAATTTTCATTTAAGTCATTGAGTTGTTAAGTTTTTTAAAAGTTCTGCTAGCGAGTTTTAAGCAACGATTCGATGATTGATATAATGTATTAGTACTCGTCGACAAGTAAAAGAACATACTCTATGTAATAACCAATTTCTGCCCGGGCCCAATACAGACTGAGGGCCCATTGAAAAGATGAAACAGAAGCCATTAAACAGTCTAAAACAAATAACAACAGTCCACTCTGAAGCCCAAATATAATAGATCCTGACCCAACAACCAAGCCCAAATTTAAACCCAATTAAAATTCCAAACCCTAACCTATTAACAGAAAAGAAAAACAACAGTAGGGGAAAACCTTCGAGCCCACGCACGTCGCTCCAGCGCTCTCCCCCACATCGCGGTCTCCCACGCCCTCTGACTCTCCAGCGCCCATGCGCCTCGGCCCCCCATCGCCTGTGCGCCTCGCCCGTACCCTGCAAAGAAGACAGAGAGACAAAGAAACAAAAGAGTACGGAACAAACAATAGATTAATCGAAAGAGAGAGTATATCTCTCGGCTATAAAGCCAAGTAAAAAGAATGTAACAGGGGTTCTTTTTTACCTTTTTTTAATCAATAGAACAGAAGAAGAAAAGGCTTTCAATCAAAAGAAAAAACATTCGTAATCGGAGACCAATACGAGCAGACAACAAAATCGGAAAAGGCAGTATTAAGGTTGATATTTCGTTTCCTTTTCTGAAAACTAAATCTAAAAATTTATTTTCTTCATTTTCTTCAAAAGGGGGTTATATATATTAGTATGACATCAAAAAATAAAAAAATAAAAATAAAAACGAAGAGAGGAATACATACAGGCGAATCTCACGGCGGTCGGAGACGTCCCGGCGGCGGCGCAAGCTAGGGTTAAAAACCCTAGCAGAGGAAAAGGGGATTCCCCTTCTGTTTTAAAAAAAAAAACTGCAGCAGTAATGAAAAAAAAGGAAGGAAAATTCGCATTTATAAAGGGTCTAAACGGCGTCGTTTAGGGCCTGTGTCAATGGCTCTCGAAACGGCGCCGTATCGAGTTGACCCGCCAGCGACCCGACCCACGTGGAAGGGATCCGCATGTTTCTATAACGCTTGGGGTATTTACGCCCCAGGTCCCCCTGTTTTTCCTGTTTTCACAACTAACCTTTTTTTTCCTCTCGATTTTGGCCCAATAATGTTCCCTGGCTTCAATTAAGGCCCTCCATCCAGCGCACCGTTTCAGTGAGAGGGCTTATTGCCATATTGGTCCCTCAAGGTCGCGTGCGCGTCGTGATTTAGCCCTTTCATCTTTTTATATTTTAAATTTGGCCCCCACACCTCTGTTGCTGATCCAATTTAGTCCTTTTCTTCGTCTGTCTCGCCTATTTTACTATTAAATTATCTGTTTTAGTATTATTAATTTAACTAATTTTATTATTTTTATCATTACTATTATTACTATGTTAATATATGGCATATATCTCGCGTCACTATCATTGTTATTTTATTTTCCTTATCATACTATTATTATTATTATTATTATTACACTGGTATTATTATTATATTATACGTACTTAGCATCATTATTATTATTATTGTTTGTCTTGGGCTTTTGTATATTATATTTGTTAAACTATATATTACCATTTTTATTTTTATTTTTATCCCCTTTTAGCACCATTTTAAAATCATCTCATATACCATTTTCATTACGCATTCTTTGCTTAAAATTGGTTTGTTAATTATCTTAAATTGCTTCATGCGTTATCTCTTTTAAGGTTGTTTAATTCTTTCTTTTTGACTATTAACGTTTATGTTTAAATGGTGTAAAATATGTGATTATCGTTCTTGCATGTATTATAGTCTATTTGCCCGTAATTCCACGTTGTCGACATTACCATCAGTATTACCATGGTTTATATTATTGCTCCATCATTACTATTATTGTACATGAACATTAACACTTTAGATTAACGATCCGATGTTATGTATCGCGTGTATCCTGTTATCATTATGTTAAATTCATGTCACATTATCATCATTCGTCGCATGACCCTATTCACGTTTTGAATAGCGTTTCTTTAAAACTGAACCTAATTTTTTTCAATCTCATCCAAAAACCAAAATTTTCAAAATAAGGCAATATTCTGTGTTCGGAAATTCGAGAGATCGTGCCCTATGTGTTGGGTTTCAGTTCTCTCGCTTGGCCAAACAATCGAATATCCTTTTGATATTTTAATGTGCGAGTCTCGGGAATTAAGAGACGATCTTGGATTTGAAGATTAAAATCATCATGTCCTATGTACTGGATGTGATATTTTATTCCTTCGGAACAAGAAAATCTTGATATCAAATTCGAGAAAAACTAAAATATTTCAAAAAGAGATTGATTTTTAAATTCTTTTCAAAATTTTCAACTTTCGACATTGGGACATTAATTAATCAATTCGGTACCAATTTTGGGCGTGACGAGGGTGCTAACCCTTCCTCGCATGTAACCGACTCCCAAACTTATTTTCTTAAATTTTCGTAGACCAAAAACGTTGTTTTAGTAAATCCAAACGTTTTATTAAAACAAAGGTGATCCGATCACACCCAATAAAAGATCGGTGGCGACTCCCATTTTCAAAACCAAGTCGATTCCCGTTTTTTTAAAAATGGTTACGACAGTTTGGCGACTCCACTAGGGACCAAAATAAGAGAGTCAGGCCGTAAAATGGATTATTCTTTGTCCTTTTGTCGAAATTTGGAAATTTATTTTGAAAAAATCACGTTTCTTTCAATGCACTTGCTGATGTTATGGTTCCAATAATGTTGAGTCTTATAAAATACTTTGGCATTGCACTGCATGACCATTGCGGTCACGCCCTTAAGTGGGAGTGAGAAGCTACTCTTTCGTGAGGTTTTTACCTCCGTGCAAGATCACTTCTGGGATACATCCGTACCTATGTCTTCATGAGATTTTTATCTCCGTGCAGCCATAGGGAAATGTATTCCCCTGAACTGAACTTGGTCCATATGAGCCTATAATGGGTGAGGATCGAGGAATCTGCTGGTTCAAGTACCCTTGCTTTAGAACCGAACCACATATAGAGAGACCTAAGAGCCCATTGTAGGCAGAGCCGTGTAAACCCTAGTTTTTTTTGGGTAAACCCTAGTTGTTACCTTAAATGGGAGTTTGATTATTTCCTGTTTGCTTTAAGTGCTTTTGTACCTGATACTAACTTGTTGTGTTTTGCTTTTATTGCATGGCATTTCATTATAAAAAGGTGTTGATTCACATTCGGTTACTAGATAGAAAAGCTTGATATGGAAAAGGGGTTTCTCGATAGAGTGGAGGATAATGCGGCCGTCCAAGTATGGTCCGAAAGAGTACAACAAGAAAAAGGAGATAGTCTGACAGTGGGGCATAAATCAGAGTTATGGGATTTCACCCGCATCAGCGTGGCTCAAAATAACCTGCGAGAATTGAAGGAAATATGGGATTCCTGGGGCGACGAGGTCAAACAGCTATTCCGCTGTGATTACGGTGATTTACACTATCTGCTAGATATCAAGGTAGACGAGTACCTACTTCGAGCTATTACCCAGTTTTGGAACCCCACTTACAGTTGCTTCACTTTTGGAAAGGTGGATTTGGTGCCTACCATAGAGGAGTACACAGCTTTGTTCCGATGCCCGAGACTTCAAACTGATAAGGCATATTCAAGGTTTGCTAATGTGCCGGCGTTCTCAAAAAGGCTAATGAACATTACAGGGATGAGCGAGCAGTGGGTTACGGCCCGGATCAAGCAGAAGGGAGATTGTAAGTGCATCCCATGGAAACACTTGAGGGACTTGATCTCGGCGCATCCTGAAAAGAAAAAGAAGGCCGACGTCTTCGCTCTAAGCATCTATGGTTTGGTCATCTTTCCCAAGGTGTTAGGGCATATAGAGGATGCGGTTTCAGACCTATTTGATAAACTTGATAAGGGAGTTACACCTGTCCCCGCAATTTTAGCCGAAACCTTCAGATCATTGAACGCCTACCGAAGAGCGGGAGAAGGGAGGTTCATAGGATGTGCACAGCTGTTGTTATCTTGGTTTCATTGCCATTTTTGGAAAATAGAAAGGGTTTCATACAAAGTCTTTTTCGAAAACTATTCTCCTTTAGAGGAATTAGCGAGAACACCAAGGCGGAACGACCTATCTGGAGAAAAATAGATAGCGGTTCTCCAAAATCTGCAAGTTAAAGATATGGAATGGAAGGCTCCGTGGATGATCACTGATGAGATCTTATATCGGTGTGGAGGGTTCGACTGGGTTCCTTTACTCGGAATATAGGGAGCTGTCGGATATGCCCCGTTACTAGTGATGAGGCAGTATCAATCGAGGCAGTTCATACCTGCGACACACGGATTAGCCCAATGTGAATTCTCATACAAAGATAACAACTATAAGAAGAGAGTTCGCGAAATATCGGATGCATGGACCCAAACCCGAAAAATGAAGAGACTTGCCATAGGGCCTATAGCGACCCTCGAGTACGAACGATGGTGGGGCAAAAGAATCAACGACAATGTCCCAAGGCCAGCTCAAGGAAATGCTCGACCAATAGAAGAGCAGTTACAAGTAATCCCGTCTGAATTAGAGATTATCAAGCAAGATTTCGAGAGAAAGAGCCGGGAGTTGGGTAAGAGAATAGAGCAGCTAGAAGGGGAAAAGATGCAGTTGGGGTTAGATGTTGACATTCACAAGTTCGAGGCCAAGAGATTGAAAAAAGGGAAGAATAAGGCCGAAGAGGATTTGGATAGTTTAAAGATGGACTATAAGAAGCTACGCATGTCCATCAGAACTGCTGGTTTGGGCAAAACGTCAGAGCAATGGCGACAGGAAATTAAAGAAGAAAAGTCTAGAGCCGATCAGTGGGAGAGGAAATTTCAAGATGCTCGAGTACGAGAGGACGCTTTGAAAAAGAGCCTGTTGGAAAGCCAAAGCGAAAAGGAGAGGTTACGCGCCCAAGTAGCAGAATTAGAAAGGTCACTACATCGGCACCGTAGTCACAACTCGGTAGTCGAATTAAGAGCCAGTCAGAACAAAATCGAGGAGATGAGAGGAAGGATAGGGGAGCTCAAGACTGCATTACAAAATAGCAAAATTCGGGTTGAGCTCCTTGAAGAGAACAATGAACATTGGAAGGAGCAGCTCCACTATTCCCAAGAACAGATCAGAAACAGAGACTACGTAATGGACAAAGCCGTGGCTCAAATCTGAGAGGTGGCCGATCACTTGCAAACCTTGACAGTTTGGGCTGATGCGTTAAGTCTGATATACGAGTCAGGATCGGAGCGAGGCCAAAGTTTAGCTTAGCTTTTTAGGAAAGTTAAGGATTTAGGCATTAGGGCAAAGTCGTATATGTAATCGTCCGTTCTATGAAAAGAAATTTGTTTTCTAGTAAAGTTTATCTAATGGAATTGAACCAAATCAACACCTTTTTTTACATTCATACCACGCATTTGCATTACATTGCATCATACACATCGAATCTCACAAAAGGACCCTAAAATTATGGCAGTTACCCTGGAACATCACTACGGTACGAGAGGCAAAACAAGAATAATGGATCAAAGAATGGAAAGACTAGAACAGATGTAAAAAGAAATCCAGGATCAAATGAAAGGACAAGCGCAATTACAAGAGCAGTTGGCCAAAACCCAGCAGGACATGATGGAGCGGATACAAGAATCCCAGAACAATATGATGAACCAGCTAATGCAATTAATGTCTAAAGAACGTGAGAAAGAGAGGGGCATTGCCACTAGCTCAGGGAACGACAGTGATAATCCCTCTCTTACCCCGCTAAATGCCCAAACGCCGTTAGATACGTATCCCCAAAGGGCATCCGTCACTATCAGGCCACAATATCAGGCTGATACCGCAATACCGACACACCTTCCGACGGGTTCGGGCACCAACCCAGGAGAAAGCCCGGTCAATCCTAGCGTCCCAAATTTGGATGAGATGGCTGAAAAGGCAAAACAAGAATTACCAAAACAGCTGGAGGATAAATATAAGTGGTTGGAGGAGAGATTCAAAGCTCTGGAAAATGCCGGTAAACGTTGGGGAATAAAAGCCAATGACTTAAGCTTAGTCCCCGACTTGGTGCTCTCATACAATTTTAAGATGCCTGAGTTCGAAAGGTACAATGGGACAAGCTGCCCAGAGGCCTACACTAATAATGACCCACTGCTGATCCATTGTTTCCAAGACAGCCTGGTGGGAGCCGTAGCCAGATGGTACAACCAGTTGAGTTGTGCCAAAATTGGTTCATGGGATGATTTGGCTCAAGCATTCTTGGAGCAATACAGTCACGTAACGGACATGACCCCCGATAGGATCACCCTTCAAAACATGGAAAAGAAAGGGAACGAAAGCTTTAGGCAATATGCACAGAGATGGAGGGAGGTTGCCATCCAGGTCCAGCCATCGCTTATGGAGAAAGAGACCACAATGCTCTTCATCCGCATGCTGAAAGCCCCATTCCTTATGCATATGATAGGAAGTGCAACCCGGAGCTTTTCGGACATCGTAACAACTGGAGAAATGATCGAGAACATTATAAAAAGCGGAGGGATCGAGACAGGGGAAAGTGCCAAAAGAATACCCCCAAGAAGAAAGAAAGTGAGGTGAATAACGCGAGCATAGGACACCCGAAGTCAATCACCATTAATCAGCCGAGAGCAGCGGCCACGGGGCAGCAAGGGTTGCCCAAGAAAGAACCTGGCACCTCAAAACTAAATAATGAGAAACTTCAATTCACTCCGATTCTGATGACGTACAAAGAGATGTATCAAACCCTGTTCGATGCGCATATTGTGTCCCCGTATCATCTAAAACCGATGCAACCTCCGTACCCCAAGTGGTACGACTCGAATGCCCAGTGTGAATACCATGCAGGAATCACGGGGCACTCAATAGAGAACTGCTTGGCTTTCAAGAAATTGGTAGAGAAATTTATTAACATGGGTGTGGTCGAGTTGGATGACATACCAAACGTGACAAATCCCTTACCCAATCACGCTAAATGCGGAGTCAACACAATTAGCGAAAGTTCAGAAAAAAGAATCAAAACGAATGTTGCGGAGGTTAGGACTCCCTTAAGATGGGTCTGGAAGGAAATGGTGAAACAGGGATTAATTATCGCGGGAAAGAGCCAAGGAGAGCTGACAAATTATTGCGAGCACCATCAGGAGATGGGACATGGGATTCAGACTTGTGGAGAATTCAGAACTCTGGTGCAAAACTTAATGAACAATAAAGAGGTCGAATTTTATGATGAGGGCACAGAAGATAGGAGCATATGCGCGTCAGAGTCAACGGTAAAAAGTTCGAAAGTTGGCCTCCCGATGATCATTATTTCGCGCCCAAGAAGCGATGAGACGGGAACACGAGTAGCGCCGAAAATAGTAATACGGAGGCCCACAAACTTTGCTCATAAAGATGATAAGGAGATTCCTCGGAACCTCGAATACAACATAGCAGTCTCTAGAAAGGAGGGTTCGGCTAGTGATGAGGCTGGATTTCGAGTGGCGCCAAAGGTGGTAATACGGAGGCCCACTACCTTTGCTTGTGAAGAGGAAATTCCTCGAAACCACGAGTGTAATATAGCAGTCCCCAAAAAGGAAGATTTGGTCAGTGATAAGACAGGAGTGCGAGTAGCACCGAAAGTGATAATACGAAGGCCCGCTACATTTGCTTATAAAGATAATAAGGAGGTTCCTTGGAATTACGAATGCAATGTAACAGTTCCAAGAAAGGAGAATGCAGCCAACACCTCAAAAGAAAATCTAGGTGAAGGTTTTCATACGCGAAGCGGAAGACGCTACGACTTAATAAAGGAGAAAGCTCCAATGGTGGAACAGGAGAAAGGAAAGCCAGCTGAGCCCGAGCCGAGGACCAAGGAGCCAATGACTGAGGAAGAGGCTAAAGAGTTCCTGAAATTTCTAAAACACAGTGAATATTGTATGGTAGAACAGCTGCACAAACAGCCGGCGCGCATATCCGTATTGGCTTTGCTCCAATGTTCAGAAGTACACAGGAACGCACTAATAAAAGCTTTAAACGAAACCTACGTCGCCAGTGACATCTCAGTTAATAAGTTGGATCGATTGATCGGCCATATAAGTGCGGACAACTTCATTCATTTTAATGATGATGAAATACCACCAGGTGGTAGAGGATCCACCAAGGCTTTGCACGTTACCGTTAGATGCAAAGGGCACATACTACCAGGGGTCTTGATAGACAACGGATCTGCATTAAATGTGTTGCCCTTGTCCACCCTCAACAGACTACCGGTGGACAGTTCGCACATGAAGGAATGCCAGAGCGTGGTAAAGGCCTTTGACGACACCCAAAGAAGGGTCATGGGGAGGATTGAGGTACCCTTACTGATTGGCCCAACCATTTACGAAATAGATTTTCTGGTTATGGACATCGAACCTTCCTACAACTGCCTACTGGGGAGACCATGGATACATTCGTTCGGGGCAGTACCTTCATCATTGCATCAAAATGTGAAGTTAATAGCGGATGGCCGACTGGTAACAATAAAAGCGGAGGAGGACATTATTGCCACCGTGACCAGTGACATGCCCTACTTAGAGACAAACGACGAGGCAACCGAATGTTCTTTCCGATCTCTCGAGTTCGTGAAAGCAACTTTTGTTATGGAGGGAAACAAAATCTTGAAGCCAAGAATCTCCAAGACTACAAGGATGGGATTGAAAATGACCGTGGGAAAAGGCGCTTTACCGGGAAGAGGGCTTGGAAAGTACCTTCAGCGGAGAATGGCGGCCCCGATGCTGAGAGAAAAACAGGATCACTTTGGCCTGGGATTCAGACCATATGCAAGATAAAAGAAGAAGGAGCTAGAAAGGAGACAGGAAAGAAGACGCGCTCATTTGAGTGGGAAAGAAACCAAGTGGGAGCCCATGATAATCCCGCACATATCCAAGACCTTTGTGTCGGGAGGGGTAATCCACTCTGAGCTGAGGACATTGAAGGGAAAGGACATCGCGGCAATGTTAGGCAATGTCTACATTAGTGCCATATCTGAGGAGGCGGTTGACGGAGGAATCTTGCCAAATATCCAGCCTTATGAATCGGGAAGCATCTTGAACAATTGGATTGCGGAAGAAATCCCTGTAGTATTTAGGGCTCATTCAGAGTAATGTCCAGGACACACTTGTTGCTTTAAGCCTAAGAGCAACAAGATTTCTTTTGTGAAATAGGCGCATGTTCAAGTATCGTTATATCAATAAAATACATTTTCACCATCATTTGAAGCAGACATTTCTTTTCTTTGTTTTCAGATCATCCTCTCATCATTATCATACATACAATTATTCATTTACAAATTCATTCATTCCGCCCGTATTTTCTTAAATTGCAACAGGACCCTAGATATCAATGACTTGAGCAATGCCGCCTTAGATTCGAAATATCCTTTTGAGCAAGACATATGCTTAGGAAAATTACAGGATTTTGAAGATGACACGGACGGTGACCTGTCTCCTAATTTATTAAGAATGGTAGAGCAGGAGGAGAGACAAATTCGGCCCCATAAGGAAGCAGTAGAGACCGTGATGTTGGAGGAAGGAAAAGTGGTAAACATTGGAACATGTATAGCCGGGGAAATAAAGCAGAATCTTATCAAGTTATTGCGAGAATTCAAGGATGTCTTCGCATGGTCTTATGAAGATATGCCTGGTTTGAGCACTGACATAGCAGTACACCGCTTACCCATAAGGAGGGATTACAAGCCAGTTCAACAGAAGCTCCGAAGAATGAGACCAGATATTGTGCTGAAAATAAAGGAAGAGGTCCAAAAGCAGTTCGACGCCGGATTCTTGCAAGAGATCAAATATTCAGAATGGGTAGCCAATATTGTGCCCGTCCCTAAAAAAGACGGAAAGGTACGAATGTGTATGGATTATAGAGACCTAAATAAGGCTAGCCCAAAAGATAACTTTCCTCTGCCTCATATTGACACTCTAGTAGACAATACAGCGGGTTTTTCGCTATTTTCCTTCATGGACGGCTTCTCCGGATACAATCAGATAAAGATGCACCCTGAAGATATGGGAAAGACTACCTTCATAACATTGTGGGGCACATTCTGTTATAAAGTGATGCATTTTGGGTTGAAAAACGCAGGAGCCACATACCAAATGGCCATGGTGACCTTGTTCCACGATATGATGCATAAGGAGATCGAGGTTTACGTTGATGACATGATTGCAAAGTCTAGAATAGAAGAAGAACATATCCAAGTATTGCAGAAGTTGTTTCTGAGGTTAAGGAAATTCCAATTGAGACTCAATCCCACTAAATGTACTTTTGGAGCTAGGTCGGGCAAACTGTTGGGCTTCATAGTCAGCAAGAAAGGAATCGAGATCGATTCAGACAAGGTCCGGGCTATACAAGAATTGCCTCCGCCGCGCACTCAAAAAGAAGTTCGAGGTTTCCTAGGAAGACTAAATTACATTGCTCGGTTTATTTCACAGTTAACCGAGAAATGCGATCCCATATTTCGTCTTTTGAAGAAACATAACCCGGGCGTGTAGAATGATGAATGTCAAGAAGCTTTCGATAGGGTCAAACAGTACTTGTCAAACCCTCTAGTACTGTCACCCCCACGCCCCGACAAGCCATTAATCCTATATCTGACAGTGCTTAGTCACTCTATGGGATGTGTGCTAGGTCAACATGATAATTCAGGAAGAAAAGAGAAGGCGATATACTACCTCAGTAAGAAATTCACTGAGTGCGAAATGAGATATTCACCAATTGAAAAACTATGTTGTGCGTTGATCTGGACAACTCGAAGATTGAGACAATACATGCTGTATCACACGACCTGGCTAATCTCAAAGTTAGACCCCCTAAAGTACATGATGGAGGCGACCGCTTTGAATGGGAGGATGGCTAGATGACAAATCCTAATGTCTGAATTTGATATTGTATATGTGAGCCAGAAAGCTATAAAAAGGAGCGTGATAGCCGACTTCCTAGCTAGCAGTGTAACACCCCTTACCCGAGACCTTTGCCGGAGTCGAGTATGTGGCATTACTAGACTTGACTACTAGTTCGGGGCATAAGAATTTAAAGCTGTCCAACTGCGTCATGCTGACGAAATTGACCATAACTCGAGTTACAAAACTCGAAATTTAGATCCGTAAATTTTCCTTGAAACTAGACTCATATATATATATATACCATAATTTTTCCAGAATTTTTCATGTGGCCAATTAGTAAAGTTTATTCATCAAAGTTTCCCCTATTTCACTGTTGATGATTCTGACCTATCATTACAAAAACTCAGTTATCTCATTGTAAAAAATTTCAATAATGTTCTTGTTTATTCCAATCAAAAATAGACTCATTAAGGATTCTAAGCATATCAACTATGCTCCCTGATTATTTTTGTACAATTTTTAACAATTTTTCCAAGACAGGACAGGGAATCACGAATTCATTCAGAACAAGTCTCACTAAAATTTAAATATCTCATAATATAAAATTCCTTTGCCTACTCTGTTTCTTTCATATCAAAATAGACACAATAAGCTTTAATTCTATATCTTATTCACTTTCTAATTCCATTTCTCCTATTTTTGGTGATTTTTCAAAATCACGTCACTACTGCTAACCAAAAACTGTTTCATTGCAAAAATATGGTTAACTAGTTTATAACATCTTTACCAAATTAATAACCAAATTCACTCATACTCTTATCTATCCATATGTCACAACCGAATCAACCAATTGCACACAATAGATATCATGAATACACTTCAATCATGACATATAGCAAAATAACCAAATGAACGTAAGCCATAATCAATAAAACCGTAGTAAAGCATTGAAGTTAGGCCATTTTCGCATGGCTTAATTTATACAAAACCAAAATCTAACATTTCAAATTTCAATCTAGCCTATACATGCCATAGGTTTAAAAATTCAACTTATAAAATACCGAAAACAGTCGATAGTGTGATAGACTTTGACGATGCTCCCGAGCTCGTAACTTGATTCCAAAATCTAATAAACAATGCAAACAAGCTCATACAGTAAGCTATCATAGCTTAGTAAGTTATAAGCAATTACATAACAACAATGCATTCTATCATTATATTAGTAAGGCCAATTTAAAATAATCACAATCGAGGTTTAAAACTATAACTATAATTTATATCACCATTTCTAAACCTTCACATTTCATAGCCTTACGGCCAAACACACACACATTCAATAATAGATTTCACATCGATCTATAAATCACTTTTTCATATCAAGACCAATACATATACATTTGTTCAAGTATATACATATTAACTACTAAATTTTCTTTCTTACTTTTCAATCCATATAATTCACATACATTCTCCAATTGTATCACATATAACTAGTAACAAATATCAATTTACTAATTTACCTTATCTCCAATAACCAATAGACTTACACATACCTGAACATCGAACTCATTTACCAAATTTAAGTTCCACATCATCAAAAATCTATTTAAACATATACTTATAATAATTCACCGGCATAAAGCCTGCTAGGCATAAAGCCCGATATCTTTCATTGGCACAAAGCCTGCTAGGCATAAAGCCCGATATTATCCACCGGCACAAAGCCTGCTAGGCTTAAAGCCCGAATACTTTCACTGGCACAAAGCCTGCTAGGCTTAAAGCCCGATATTATCCACCGGCACAAAGCCTGCTAGGCTTAAAGCCCAAATACTTTCACTGGCACAAAGCCTGCTAGGCATAAAGCCCGATATTATCCACCGGCACAAAGCCTGCTAGGCTTAAAGCCCGAATATCATTTCCTCAGTCACATAAACATATATAATTTCACTATCAATATTATCTATACCCAATTAAAACATCTATTATTCATAGTTCATTCTTCCATCTCAACCCATCATATTCGGCAACCATTAATGCACGTATAAATATATATACATATCAAGGATAACTCTTATCAATTATCAACCGCCAACACATTCGGGTAACATACAATATATGAACCTAACCACTGAATTCAATACAACCAAAATTCTTCGCTATTTATTTTCACATATACTATCACCCAATGTAAATATATATATACACATACTTTTATCCATCTCAAATAATCAAGCTTAAATATTCATATATATAAAACTTAAACCACAATTGTATATATACCAATTCACTTATTTTATTTCTATGATCAACATCACATTCAATTATATCATTGCCATATATATGCATCACATTCGGTTATATTCATTTCTCAATTCAATGTCACATTCGGTTCTACTTTATACATATATAAATAATACATTTGGCTACATAAAAAATCAGTATACATACTTCCATTAAATTTTAGTACATCAATATAGATAAATTCCATATAACCTGATTGCTTAAAAACTTACCTCGGACAATGTAAAATGGAACGGGGCGACTAGTCGACAACTTTCGTTCTTCCCCAATCCGAGTCCGATTTCTTTTGTTCTTGATCTATATAAATTTCGAAAATAGCCTATTTAAATAACATTACATTCCTTTTTAGCTCAAAACACCTAATTGAACAATTTAATACAATCTTTCACTCATTCAAAATATGACAATTCACACATTGAGCTAAGGTCGAATGTTCCTTAATTCCATTCAAGCCCTCAAACACCATTCAATTTAACTATAACACATAATTATATAATTTACCAATTTGCCCCTAGAATTTACATCTTTTTCAATTTATTCCCCAAAGCATAAAATACAAAATACATGAAATTTGGATTAATTTCTCAAGGGCCGAATTTTCCTCATCTTTATCCAAGTCTATACAAACTATTGACTTCGAATTTCATACGTCCACTTTTTATTTATTTATTTTTTTTTACAATATAATCACCTTACTTCAATTAATCTAAATTTCTTACTTAAAACATGATAAATTCAAACATATACTAAACATTCTTTCATTCAAACACAACAAATCAAAAGCACTCATCCATGGCCGAATCTAGCATATGCTTCAAATTCAAAATTTCCTACATGGGTTTGATAGTACTCAAAATAATGAACTCAAAAATGTAAAAATCTTTCAAAAACCATGCTCAATACTAACCTTAAAGTGACATGCAAATGGCCGAATGAAGGAAAGCTTGAGTTCCTTTTTCTTTCTCCTTGTTTCGTGAGGAATATGAAGAAAATGGGAGAAATAAACATGTTTTCTTTTTATCATCTTTGTTTATTATTATCAACCAATATCTATTAAAAATAACATATAAAATATACTATTATAAAAATAAGCCATGATGCATGCCGTCCACTACAATTAAAATATAGGTCAATTTGCAACTTTAATTCCAATCAAAAGAAATCCTATTCAATTTAACCCTAAATTCCACAATAGCTATTATTTTTTTTTATACTTATTCAACTTAATCCTTTACTTAAAATTAGTCACTCAATCACACAATTTAATCTACGATATATTTAATATATGCATAACCATATAACATAAACATCAAATTAATAATAAAAAAATATTTTCTAATTCGGATTCATGGTTTCGAAATCACCGTTCCGATTAGGGTCGTAATTGGGCTGTTACAACTCTTCCCCCCTTAAGGATTTTTGTCCTCGAAAATCTTACCGTTGAATAAATTTGGGTATCGTTCTTTCATCGAAGCCTCAAGTTCCCAAGTTGCTTCCTCGACCCCATGCTTATACCACAGTACTTTCACCAACGAGAGTTTCTTATTACACAACTCTTTCACTTCGTGAGCCAAAATACGAATCGGTTCTTCCTCTTAGGTCAAATCAGACTGAATCTCAATTTCTGACGGAAAAATCACATGAAAAGGATCGGATCTATATCTTCGAGGCATCGAAACATGGAAAACGTTGTTGATCTTTTCTAAATCAAGTGCAACATCAACCTGTATACAACCGGCCCGATACGCTCAATAATCTCATACAGTCTAATAAATCTCAGACTCAGCTTGCCCTTACGATCGAATCTAAGTATCTTTTTCCACGGTGATACTTTCAAGAACACTCGATTACCCTCTTGAAACTCTATATCTTTTCGTTTCAAATCCGCGTACAACTTCTGACGATGTGGCTTGTAAACTTTCTCGTATCACATTTACTTTCTGTTCAGTCTCCCTGATTAACTCAACCCGTATATCTTGCTTTCACTCAGCTCGGTCCAATATATAGGTGTACGATATTTACGACCGTACAAAGCTTCATAAGGTGCTTCTTTTTTTTTTTTGTACGGAAATCCAATCAGAGGTAGATGTCGTTCCTACGTACCTTTGAACTCAAGAATACAACATTTCAACATATCCTTCAATATTTGAATGACTCGTTTAGACTGACTACTTGTCTGTGGATGGAAAGCTGTGCTGAAATATAATTTCGTACCTAAAGCATCATGCAGTTTCTTCCAAAACCCCGATGTAAACCTCGGATCTTTATTCGAATTAATAGATATAGGTACACCATGTAATCTTTCAAATTGAGAAACATACAATTCAACCAACTTATCAAACCAGTAGACTGTACATAACTAAAACAAAATAAACCGATTTAGCCATTTAATCGACAATAACCCAAATTGCATCTTTATTACTCAGTGTCAACAAAAAAACCAAATACACAATGACTCTATGCCCTTTCCATTCAGGTATCATTACCCGCTGAAGCAACCCAGAAGGTACCTGATGCTCGACTTTTTACTTGTTAACAGATTAAGCATTTCAATGAAAAGTCAGAAATATCTCATTTCATACCATACCACCAGTAAAATTGTTTTATATCATTATGCATATTTATACTACCTGAGTGAACAGATAATCAACTGTTGTGGGCTTTATTCAAAATCATCTGAATCAACATCTGAATTCCTCGGAACACATATTTGGTTTTTAAACTTCAGACAACATCAACTTCGAAACTCTGAATCAACCTTCAAATCACATTGGACCTGCTTTGCTAACAAATCATTATCAACTTTTTGAGTATCACTAATTTTGCTAAATAAATAACGGTCTTACTTTTAATTCAACTATTATTAAACTATCATCAGACATAGCCATATACGCATTCATTGCACACCAAGCAAGCAGTGATTTTCGGCTTAACACATCAGTAACAACATTAGCTTTTCTCGGATGGTAGTCAATCACAAGCTCATAGTCCTTTAACAATTCTAACCATAAGGAATCACAGGATATCTCTGTATGCTCCATTATTATACTTCAACCTGTCCATTGACACATAAATGAGGTTCGTAAACTCTTCATTCAATTTATGCTAAATCAGAACTAATATTTTAATGGATAATGTCTTCGTGCAAAAGAAAACTTCAACAATTGAACTAACTTTAATTTTCATCATCTGAAGCTACACTGAATATCAGAAAATTACAACCCATATAAAATGATATCAATTTCGATGATATTCCAAAAATGTCCAAAAAGAACAATATCACTCGTAAATACTGAAATCCACAGTAGTAGAAGCAATATAATCTTCACATATTTTCAACAGAATAAGAGCCAGCAGAAATATAATATTAGCATTATACAGATTTCACCATCGTCTTTCATATCTGCACAAAGGAATAAATACCAAAGAAAAACATAACAATGTCGAATATAACCCCAAACAAACCAACGATACTTTCGTCTATTAATATGTTTAGCCAATGTTCTTTTATGATAAAAATTCCTTCTGAAATCAAACAATCACATATACTTCTGAGAATCAATATACTCATAGAATGTCCAAAAGGAATCATAATAACTGCCCGACTATAACCACCACACCCAGGCCTCAATACAATTCAAACATTATTTCAACTGTCTAATTCTGCCATTAGAAATTTTCACATTATCCCTTCTCTAACAGAAATCAATTTAGAAAAGCTTTTAACTAATATTTTCCTTAGTTAACATACCCGAATAAGTCATTTGATCGAAGATAACTTCTTCTTTAACAGCGACGTCACATAATTTGAATAATCTGCAGAACTATCCAATGTCTCCTTTAATACTGTCTTCATTTGCTGATTCAATCTCTTTTCTGGCCACATCATTAATCTTTAGAACACGGACTTCTGTAATTCTACACTCTTGAGCTTATTCGACCCAGATCTTACAGATTTCACAACAACATTTCGCTAATAAGGGGGGTGAGGGTAATAAAGCCTCAAATTTAACTTACATATATATATATACAACACACACTTTCACCAATAGTCAATTCATTAATACTTTCATATTGTCCAAACGTTTAAATAAACATTTTCTTTTAATCAACTTTATTCGTAGCACTTAATTCATATCCCAACTCAAATCATTAATTTACGATCAAAACATTTCAGATAGAAATCACAACTCACATATCATAATCTATGTGCTCATATAATTATAACATTTATCAACATCAATATATCATACTCTTTGATCCATACCTTTATGAGTTTTAAACTCATCATCAACACATTTCCATTCAAACATTCGAGTACACATTCTGTACTATCAAAATTAGCTCAGTTGAAACTTATCTGTCTCATCAAAAAAAAAATTTCGTCAGAGTCAGGAGATATCACACTATCGCAGGTTAAATATGGCATGTATAGCTAGACTCACACGCGCTACTTTAGTCCGAGAACCGACTAAACCGCAGCTCTGATACCAATTAAATGTAACACCCCTTACCCGAGACCTTTGCCGGAGTCGAGTATGTGGCATTACTAGACTTGACTACTAGTTCGGGGCATAAGAATTTAAAGCTGTCCAACTGCGTCATGCTGGCGAAATTGACCATAACTCGAGTTACAAAACTCGAAATTTAGATCCGTAAATTTTTCTTGAAACTAGACTCATATATATATATACCATAATTTTTCTAGAATTTTTCATGTGGCCAATTAGTACAGTTTATTCATCAAAGTTTCCCCTATTTCACTGTTGACGATTCTGACCTATCATTACAAAAACTCAGTTATCTCATTGTACAAAATTTCAATAATGTTCTTGTTTATTCCAATCAAAAATAGACTCATTAAGGATTCTAAGCATATCAACTATGCTCCCTGATTATTTTTGTACAATTTTTAACAATTTTTCCAAGACAGGACAGGGAATCACGAATTCATTCAGAACAAGTCTCACTAAAATTTAAATATCTCATAATATAAAATTCCTTTGCCTACTCTGTTTCTTTCATATCAAAATAGACACAATAAGCTTTAATTTTATATCTTATTCACTTTCTAATTCCATTTCTCCTATTTTTGGTGATTTTTCAAAATCACGTCACTACTGCTAACCAAAAACTGTTTCATTGCAAAAATATGGTTAACTAGTTTATAACATCTTTACCAAATTAATAACCAAATTCACTCATACTCTTATCTATCCATATGTCACAACCGAATCAACCAATTGCACACAATAGATATCATGAATACCCTTCAATCAAGACATATAGCAAAATAACCAAATGAACGTAAGCCATAATCAATAAAACCGTAGTAAAGCATTGAAGTTAGGCCATTTTCGCATGGCTTAATTTATACAAAACCAAAATCTAACATTTCAAATTTCAATCTAGCCTATACATGCCATAGGTTTAAAAATTCAACTTATAAAATACCGAAAACAGTCGATAGTGTGATAGACTTTGACGATGCTCCCGAGCTCGTAACTTGATTCCAAAATCTAATAAACAATGCAAACAAGCTCATACAGTAAGCTATCATAGCTTAGTAAGTTATAAGCAATTACATAACAACAATGCATTCTATCATTATATTAGTAAGGCCAATTTAAAATAATCACAATCGAGGTTTAAAACTATAACTATAATTTATATCACCATTTCTAAACCTTCACATTTCATAGCCTTACGGCCAAACACACACACATTCAATAATAGATTTCACATCGATCTATAAATCACTTTTTCATATCAAGACCAATACATATACATTTGTTCAAGTATATACATATTAACTACTAAATTTTCTTTCTTACTTTTCAATCCATATAATTCACATACATTCTCCAATTGTATCACATATAACTAGTAACAAATATCAATTTACTAATTTACCTTATCTCCAATAACCAATAGACTTACACATACCTGAACATCGAACTCATTTACCGAATTTAAGTTCCACATCATCAAAAATCTATTTAAACATATACTTATAATAATTCACCGGCATAAAGCCTGCTAGGCATAAAGCCCGATATCTTTCATTGGCACAAAGCCTGCTAGGCATAAAGCTCGATATTATCCACCGGCACAAAGCCTGCTAGGCTTAAAGCCCGAATACTTTCACTGGCACAAAGCCTGCTAAGCTTAAAGCCCGATATTATCCACCGGCACAAAGCCTGCTAGGCTTAAAGCCCAAATACTTTCACTGGCACAAAGCCTGCTAGGCATAAAGCCCGATATTATCCACCGGCACAAAGCCTGCTAGGCTTAAAGCCCGAATATCATTTCCTCAGTCACATAAACATATATAATTTCACTATCAATATTATCTATACCCAATTAAAACATCTATTATTCATAGTTCATTCTTCCATCTCAACCCATCATATTCGGCAACCATTAATGCACGTATAAATATATATACATATCAAGGATAACTCTTATCAATTATCAACCGCCAACACATTCGGGTAACATACAATATATGAACCTAACCACTGAATTCAATACAACCAAAATTCTTCGCTATTTATTTTCACATATACTATCACCCAATGTAAATATATATATATACACATACTTTTATCCATCTCAAATAATCAAGCTTAAATATTCATATATATAAAACTTAAACCACAATTGTATATATACCAATTCACTTATTTTATTTCTATGATCAACATCACATTCAATTATATCATTGCCATATATATGCATCACATTCGGTTATATTCATTTCTCAATTCAGTGTCACATTCGGTTCTACTTTATACATATATAAATAATACATTTGGCTACATAAAAAATCAGTATACATACTTCCATTAAATTTTAGTACATCAATATAGATAAATTCCATATAACCTGATTGCTTAAAAACTTACCTCGGACAATGTAAAATGGAACGGGGCGACTAGTCGACAACTTTCGTTCTTCCCCAATCCGAGTCCGATTTCTTTTGTTCTTGATCTATATAAATTTCGAAAATAGCCTATTTAAATAACATTACATTCCTTTTTAGCTCAAAACACCTAATTGAACAATTTAATACAATCTTTCACTCATTCAAAATATGACAATTCACACATTGAGCTAAGGTCGAATGTTCCTTAATTCCATTCAAGCCCTCAAACACCATTCAATTTAACTATAACACATAATTATAATTTACCAATTTGCCCCTAGAATTTACATCTTTTTCAATTTATTCCCCAAAGCATAAAATACAAAATACATGAAATTTGGATTAATTTCTCAAGGGCCGAATTTTCCTCATCTTTATCCAAGTCTATACAAACTATTGACTTCGAATTTCATACGTCCACTTTTTATTTTTTTACAATATAATCACCTTACTTCAATTAATCTAAATTTCTTACTTAAAACATGATAAATTCAAACATATACTAAACATTCTTTCATTCAAACACAACAAATCAAAAGCACTCATCCATGGCCGAATCTAGCATATGCTTCAAATTCAAAATTTCCTACATGGGTTTGATAGTACTCAAAATAATGAACTCAAAAATGTAAAAATCTTTCAAAAACCATGCTCAATACTAACCTTAAAGTGACATGCAAATGGCCGAATGAAGGAAAGCTTGAGTTCCTTTTTCTTTCTCCTTGTTTCGTGAGGAATATGAAGAAAATGGGAGAAATAAACATGTTTTCTTTTTATCATCTTTGTTTATTATTATCAACCAATATCTATTAAAAATAACATATAAAATATACTATTATAAAAATAAGCCATGATGCATGCCGTCCACTACAATTAAAATATAGGTCAATTTGCAACTTTAATTCCAATCAAAAGAAATCCTATTCAATTTAACCCTAAATTCCACAATAGCTATTATTTTTTTTTATACTTATTCAACTTAATCCTTTACTTAAAATTAGTCACTCAATCACACAATTTAATCTACGATATATTTAATATATGCATAACCATATAACATAAACATCAAATTAATAATAAAAAAATATTTTCTAATTCGGATTCATGGTTTCGAAACCACCGTTCCGATTAGGGTCGTAATTGGGCTGTTACAAGCAGAGCTTTAGAAGATTACGAGCCGTTGAACTTTGATTTCCCCAATGAGGATCTAATGTATGTGGCAGCTACGGAAGAAGATACGGCAAAAGATGACCTTTGGAAATTGAATTTCGATGGAGTATCAAATGCTACTGGAAATGGGATCGGGGCAGTCTTGGTATCCCCAAATGGAGATCACTACCCGTTCACGTGCAAGTTGGATTTTGATTGTACAAACAATATGGCAGAATACGAAGCCTGTATCATGGGACTCCACGCTGCTATAGAACGTAGAGTTAAAACGCTGGAAGTATATGGAGATTCTGCATTAGTGATCTACCAACTAAGGGGCGAATGGGAGACAAGAGACCCCAAATTGATCAACTATCGAAGGGTAGTCATGGGATTAATCGAGGAGTTTGACGATATCACCTTTAGTTATCTCCCACGAGAAGAAAACCAGATGGCAGATGCTTTGGCTACTTTAGCTTCCATGATTAAGGCGAGTAAGCAAGAAGATGTAAAACCCATTCAAATGAGTATTTACGAGGCCCCAGCTTATTGTTGCAATGTAGAAGAAGAAGAAAGGGACGATCACCCCTGGTACCAAGATATATTGCGATATGTGAGAAATCGCAAATACCCAAATCATGCAACTGAGAATGAGAAAAGGACACTCAGGAGATTGGCCCTCGAATATGTTTTGGATGGGGACATCTTGTACAAAAAGGGAAAAGATCAGGTATTGTTGAGATGCGTCGATGCTCTAGAAGCCAAGATGATCATAGAGGAAGTTCATGAGGGCGTTTGCGGAACGCATGCTAACGGATTCACAATGGCCAGGCAAATAATGAGATTTGGATATTACTGGTCCACCATGGAAGGAGATTGTATCAGCTATGCTAAGAGATGCCATAAATTCCAGATCTATGGAGATAAGATTCACGTGCCTCCGTCCCCCTACACGTTATGACTTCCCTATGGCCCTTTTCCATGTGGGGCATGGATGTTATCGGACCAATCTCACCGAAAGCGTCAAACAGACACCGATTTATCTTTGTAGTCATTGACTACTTCACGAAATGGGTAGAAGCTGCTTCATACACTAACGTCACTAAATCAGCGGTTAGTCAATTTTTAAAGAAGGAAATCATTTGCCGATATGGGATGCCTGAAAGGATCATATCAGACAATGCATTGAATTTGAACAACAGCACGATAGCAGATGTTTGTCGTCAATTCGACATTAAACATCAGAACTCATCTCCGTACCGTCCAAAAATGAATGGGGCGGTGGAAGCAGCGAATAAGAACATCAAGAAGATAGTGGGGAAGATGACAGAGACTTACAAGGATTGGCATGAGAAATTACCATTTGCACTTTATGCTTATCGAACGTCCGTCAGAACCTCTACTGGGGCAACACCTTTCTCACTGGTCTACGGGATGGAGGCAGTCCTACCCATTGAAGTGGAAATACCTTCCCTTCGGGTTTTAATAGAAGTAAAGCTGGATGAAGCTGAATGGATTCAGGCTCGATATGATCAATTGAACCTAATCGAAGAAAAGAGGCTAAGGGCTATTCGTCACGGTCAGATGTATCAAAAGCGCATGATGCGAGCCTATGACAAAAAAGTTCGCCCAAGAGAGTTTCACGAGGGAGACCTGGTACTGAAAAAGATCCTCCCGATACAGAAGGATTTCAGAGGAAAATGGACGCCGAATTGGGAGGGACCGTACGTGGTGAAGAAGGCTTTCTCCGGAGGTGCACTGATTCTAACGGAAATGGATGGGATAAGCTTGCCCAACCCCGTGAATTCAGATTCAGTCAAAAGATACTTCGCTTGAACTTAATTCCCTAAAAAAAAGGGGGAGAGGCCAAGGCGAAAACCCGCAGAGGGTGCTTTGAGACCAAAAGGGATTTGAGTCGAAAACCTGAAAAAGGCGGCTTGAATGTGAAGAAAAAACCTCGCTGCACTGGAATGGACAAGGAAGGGGTATGTTGTGCCTCGATGCATCAACAAAATACCCAAGATCTCCTAAGCACATATCAAACTCAAAATGGTCTTCCAAATGCTCAGGCAGAGAAGCTTAGGCTGCGATATCTGGGGCACCCAATTTCTATTCTACCCATTTTAAGTTTGTAATTTGTGATTATCTTATTCAATGAATTTCTTTCTTGATCGCATTTGCCAGTTTGGATTAACCTGTTTTACTTCGAGCTATACTCCCAATCAATCTCCTCCTTACAATCCTTTCTAGGCATTTTACATTGAAATAACGATTATGGAATTAATAATACTTTCATAAAAGGAGTTCTATATATTATTCTGAAGGTCTCCGAATAATACAAGGACCTGAAACATTACTATTGTTCAAAATTCCTTCCACCTAAGGTTTAGAAGTGTTGAAAAGAAAACATAATCGTCTATCTGAACCAAAGGCCAGACACCTCGTCGGTGATATGCCCTTCATAAATAACGAGCAAGGCCGGTCTAGGTACATAATGAAGTCGTAATACCATTATTGATCCTACACCTCAGGGTCGCAGCAAGAGGGTTAGGAGGAGACAAATGTTACTCTCCTAAGGTGGTAGTGAGAGGTACGAACTTTATGTCTCAGGGAATACAATGGAAAGGACAATGAAATTACAGCGGGGCAAGCTCATTTATTTGGGTTTCCTATATCTGCTGAACAAGAGAGTAATCGTAGTGCATTAGTGATAGAACCCCGCTGAACTATGAGCAATGACAACCCAAACCATAAAAAGGGCCTTTCTCATGCATTCATGCGCATCCAGTTAGGAACATTTGATTTATTGCGATCATTTTTACATTGTGAAAAGTCTTCATTTTCATGACATCCAGCATTCATGTAAATATCATCCATAGCACATATAGTTAGAAGTATTTGAGTCATCTCGATCATAACATCCTCATCATTTGCATAAACACAAGCATATTCTACGTGACAGGTCCCTCAAAAAGGGGTGCCACCATATCGAAGTTCAGATTTTGCTCCAGCGGAGCGGTCTAAGGATTGAAGTCTTCCTGAGGGTAGTAGGGAAGCAAATTGAAAGTTCAGACTTATCTCCTTGGAGTCTCAAGGGGGCAGGACAAAGCTACTAATCCCTCCTTCTTGAGTATATTGAGGATTGACCTTTCCGAGAAGTTTCGGTGAGAAGATCAAAGTTACGAATCTCTTCCCTCCGAATTCCTATCACCTCGACATACCAGTGGAGCAGGACAAAGCTACTAATCCCTTCTCCTTGGGTGTATTGAGGACCGGCATTTTCGAGAAGTTTCAGCGAGAAGATCAAAGTTGCGGATCTCTTCTTTCTGAATTATTATCACCTGCTATTTTCGAGAAGTTTCAGCGAGAAGATCAAATTTACGGATCTCTTCTTTCTGAATTCCTATCACTTCCTATTTCTGAGAAGTTTCAGCGAGAAGATCAAAGTTACGGATCTCTTCTTTCTGAATTGTTATCACCTCTTATTTCTGAGAAGTTTCAGCGAGAAGATCAAAGTTACGGATCTCTTCTTTCTGAATTCTTATCACCTCTTATTCCTGGGAAGTTTCAGTGAGAAGATCAAAGTTACGGATCTCTTCTTTCTGAATTCTTATCACCCCAAACCTCCAGTAGAATGAATCGAAGCAAAGAGTTACAGTGAAGTTTGAAGCTGTTTGAAGAAGACGCGGATCAAGAAGTCAAGGCTTAGCTAAGCCCGGGCAAAATTGGGTCTTCTATTGTCTTCGCTCTATTCTCGTTTCACGACAATGAGCAAAGAGGGGCAGCTATAATAACCAATTTCTGCCCGGGCCCAATACAGACTGAGGGCCCATTGAAAAGATGAAACAAAAGCCATTAAGCAGTCTAAAACAAATAACAACAGTCCACTCTGAAGCCCAAATATAATAGACCCTGACCCAACAACCAAGCCCAATTTAAACCCAATTAAAAGTCCAAACCCTAACCCATTAACAGAAAAGAAAAACAACAGTAGGGAAAACTCTAATGCGCCGTCGACCTTTGGTCGCCCCCCGGACACCACGCGCGCCGTTTCAGATCCGCGCATTCCCCCCACGTGTGCGTCGACCTCACACGCGCGTCGTTCCTCGAGCCCACGCACGTCGCTCCAGCGCTCTCCCCCACGTCGCGGTCTCCCACGCCCTCTGACTCTCCAGCGCCCATGCGCCTCGGCCCCCCATCGCCTGTGCGCCTCGCCCGTACCCTGCAAAGAAGACAAAGAGACAAAGAAACAAAAGAGTACGGAACAAACAATAGATTAATCGAAAGAGAGAGTATATCTCTCGGCTATAAAGCCAAGCAAACAGAATGTAACAGGGGTTCTTTTTTACCTTTTTTTAATCAATAGAACAGAAGAAGAAAATGCTTTCAATCAAAAGAAAAAACATTCGTAATCGGAGACCAATACGAGCAGACAACAAAATCGGAAAAGGCAGTATTAAGGTTGATATTTCGTTTTCTTTTCCGAAAACTAAATCTAAAAATTTATTTTCTTCATTTTCTTCAAAAGGGGGTTATATATATTAGTATGACATCAAAAAAAAAAAAAAAAAGAAAAACGAAGAGAGGAATACATACCGGCGAATCTCACTGCGGTCGGAGACGTCCCGGCGGCGGCGCAAGCTAGGGTTAAAAACCCTAGCAGAGGAAAAGGGGATTCCCCTTCTGTTTTAAAAAAAAACTGCAGCAGTAATGAAAAAAAAGGAAGGAAAATTCGCATTTATAAAGGGTCTAAACGGCGTCGTTTAGGGCCTGTGTCAATGGCTCTCGAAACGGCGCCGTATCGAGTTAACCCGCCAGCGACCCGACCCGCGTGGAAGGGATCCGCGTGTTTCTATAACGCTTGGGGTATTTACGCCCCAGGTCCCCCTGTTTTTCCTGTTTTCACAACTAACCTTTTTTTTCCTCTTGATTTTGGCCCAATAATGTTCCCTGGCTTCAATTAGGGCCCTCCGTCCAACGCACCGTTTCAGCGAGAGGGCTTATTGCCATATTGGTCCCTCAAGGTCGCGTGCGCGTCGCGATTTAGCCCTTTCATCTTTTTATATTTTAAATTTGGCCCCCACACCTCTGTTGCTGATCCAATTTAGTCCTTTTCTTCGTTTGTCTCGCCTATTTTATCTGTTTTAGTATTATTAATTTAATTAATTTTATTATTTTTATCATTACTATTATTACTATGTTAATATATGGCATATATCTCGCGTCACTATCATTGTTATTTTATTTTCCTTACCATACTATTATTATTATTATTATTATTATTACACTAGTATTATTATTATATTATACGTACTTAGCATCATTATTATTATTATTGTTTGTCTTGGGCTTTTGTATATTATATTTGTTAAACTATATATATTACCATTTTTATTTTTATTTTTATCCCCTTTTAGCACCATTTTAAAATCATCTCATATACCATTTTCATTACGCATTCTTTGCTTAAAATTGGTTTGTTAATTATCTTAAATTGCTTCATGCGTTATCTCTTTTAAGGTTGTTTAATTCATTCTTTTTGACTATTAACGTTTATGTTTAAATGGTGTAAAATATGTGATTATCGTTCTTGCATGTATTATAGTCTATTTGCCCGTAATTCCACGTTGTCGACATTACCATCAGTATTTCCATGGTTTATATTATTGCTCCATCATTACTATTATTGTACATGAACATTAACACTTTAGATTAACGATCCGATGTTATGTATCGCGTGTATCCTGTTATCATTATGTTAAATTCATGTCACATTATCATTATTCGTCGCATGACCCTATTCACGTTTTGAATAGCGTTTCTTTAAAACTTAACCTAATTTTTTTCAATCTCATCCAAAAACCAAAATTTTCAAAATAAGGCAATATTCTGTGTTTGGAAATTGGAGAGATCGTGCCCTATGTGTTGGGTTTCAGTTCTCTCGCTTGGCCAAACAATCGAATATCCTTTTGATATTTTAATGCGCGAGTCTCGGGAATTAAGAGACAATCTTGGATTTGAAGATTAAAATCATCGTGTCCTATGTACTGGATGTGATATTTTATTCCTTCGGAACAAGAAAATCTTGATATCAAATTCGAGAAAAACTAAAATATTTCAGAAAGAGATTGATTTTTAAATTCTTTTCAAAATTTTCAACTTTCGACATTGGGACATTAATTAATCAATTTGGTACCAATTTTGGGCGTGACGAGGGTGCTAACCCTTCCTCGCATGCAACCGACTCCCGAACTTATTTTCTTAAATTTTCGTAGACCAAAAATGTTGTTTTAGTAAATCCAAACGTTTTATTAAAACAAAGGTGATCTGATCACACCCAATAAAAGATCGGTGGCAACTCCCATTTTCAAAACCAAGTCGATTCCCTTTTTTTTTAAAAATGGTTACGACACTCTATATCCAAGTCGATCTGACGGTCTGTGTCGAAAATCGGAGAAAAAAACTGTTTGAATTTTGGTTCGTAAATTCGTGACGTTCAAAGTTGTTTCTTGAAAAAAAATTGAACTGTGGAAGAGGAAATGAAAGACAACTTTCGATTGGTGTAGGCAACGTGAATAGAGAAAGCCATGTAATATCGATTAACAACCCAATGGCCTAAATGAAAACTTTTGAATAATTTAGTGATTAAATTGTAACTTTTTTAATTAAATGACCAAATCAAGAATTTATCCATAATTTAGTAATTAATGATATAGTTTACGGAAAATATTATAATGAGTGTATTTTTATAATTTTACCTTATATAAATCAAATAATAAAATTTAAATTTTAAACCATGATAAAATAAATTATTAACATTTAACTTTACATTTGAATTTTATATGAATTTTTAATAATTATATTACTTACATAACTGAAAAAATTCCTACGGTAGAAAAAAAGAGAGGCAAAAAGAAAAAGCTATAAAAAATTATAAAATTATGGTGAACTCTACTCTCCCAACCTTACTAATCTCTTGATTTTTCTTTCTCAGTTTCTTTCCATTAGCTCCTCTCTCTTTCTCTCTCTCTCTCCATTTCTTTCGTTTCTTACTTCACTGTCACTGTTCTCATATCTCTGCACACCCAAAAAGAAACCCAGAAACAGAGAAAGGGGGAAGCTTTAGAATATTTAGAGGTGTTAATTCACCTCGAGAGAATATTTTTTATTAGAAAAAAAAAAAATCAAGTCGAAAGTTATAGTTCCATTATATTTCCCTCCTTTTTTTTTTAATTTTTGATTTGCTTGGGCTTTCATCAAATCTGCAAATTTTGGAGTCATTTTTGGGTTTGCATTTTGTGGGGTTCAAATGTGGAGTAAAGAGCAGTTTTGCTGGATTTTAATGCCGGCTGGAGAGTCGAGGGAGTTTTGAATGGAATTACAAGAGTTAATGCTTTACTTTTTTCGACATTTCTTGGAGAAGATATAATCAGCTTTGGTTCAATCATGGTAACAAGATTTGATTTTAAGCTTCAATTTGCTGTCGTTATATTCGAGGTAAACCTTTGATTTCACTGTAAATTTTCTCCTTTTCTTTTTCTTGTAAAAAATTGAATCCATGGGTTTTTGGTAGAAATCAAAATGGTGCAGAGCTCTTGCCGTTACTGAGATAATTAGTGGGAAAAAGATCAGATATTTCCCATTTTTTCTGTCTAATATTTTTCTTAAACAAAATCAAATCATTTTGCTTGGTTTTCTCTTCGTATAAAGATGGTATTAATTTGGTTACTTTTTAGTTTTATTTATATTTATTTATTTTACTTCCATTTTAAAAACTTTTCCAGGATCTTTCCTTTTTGGTAACTGTTCACTAGGGTTTACTAATTGAACAAAACTGTGAACTTCTAGTTTAATTCATTATTGGAATTTGAAAATTATCCAGGATTATGTATATAAAGCTTTTAAATTTTATTAATTGTTTGAAGTTGGAATTTTGTCGTTTCAAATTAGCTGGATTTGAATTCATAATTTACAAAAATATCTTTTTTGTGCCGGTATTAGTCACTCTTAGCTTGGTTTCATTATCTTCATTGTTGCGTACATAGTCTCTGTTGGCTTTTGTATTTAATTTGTTTGTCTACTTCCCACTGAAAGCCAAGCTTTTTCTGGCGTCTATTGCAGGTTTTATTGATATTGTTATGGTTTGGAGCAGCTACTTCGAAATTTCAGGGGCCTCATCCACAGTGGGAAGGCCCAGAGAGAGGAATTGGTGAAAACATTGTCTCACATTCATGTATTCAGGACCAGATAATTGAACAGAGGAGACGACCAGGTCGTAAGGTTTATTCAGTTACCCCTCAATTTTATGTCCACTCCAGTACCTCAAATAATGTTCTTCACAAAGGAAGGTCCTTGCTTGAGATTTCTGAAGTGCTTGAGCATCCAAAGGAGGCTAAGCAACCTATAAGAATATATTTAAATTATGATGCTGTTGGCCTCTCACCGGATAGAGATTGTCGAAAAGTTGGTGACATTGTGAAGGTGGGTGCTTTTGTTTCGTTGGTAAACTTGGTAACATAGTAGTTCTGGTCATGATTGTGAACCTAATGTGCACCCTTGGTGTTTGCTCTCTATGCTTGTTTTGTTTTCATTTTTGTATATATTTTTATTTATCAGCTTGGGGAGCCTCCTGTGAGTTCATCTCCTGGTACACGCTCCTGCAATCCTCATGGTGATCCTCCGATTTATGGTGACTGTTGGTATAATTGCACTTTGAATGATTTATCTGGGCAAGACAAACGTCATCGTCTTCACAAGGTTTTACCCTATACATACTACAGATAAACTACAAAAGAAATTTGTATTCATTTGAATTACAATGAAGCCAATGCTAACTTTTGAAAGAAATATAATGAAGGCTCTAGGGCAGACAGCTGACTGGTTCAAGAGAGCCTTGGCTGTAGAGTCTGTGAAAGGGAATTTGAGATTGAGTGGATATTCTGCCTGCGGACAAGATGGAGGTGTACAGCTTCCTCGTCAATATGTTGAAGGTATCTCATTTCAGTTCTGTCACTGTGGTTTGGTTCCATTTATATCTTGAATGTGGCCTCTAAGAGCACTTTCATTTTAGGTTCATTGTTTTGTAACTGTTATCTTTATCCAACTTTTCTCGCAGAGGGTGTTGTTGATGCAGACTTGGTCCTTCTTGTGACTACACGACCTACCACTGGCAACACTTTGGCATGGGCAGTAGCATGTGAACGTGACCAGTGGGGCCGTGCAATTGCCGGTAATTTCTAGTTGGCCATCTCTAAAGTGTGGAATATGTTGCTGTCGTGTGAAGTAGAAGCCTAAAACCAAAGGCAATGTTTTTGTAGGACATGTGAATGTTGCTCCTCGGCATTTAACTGCAGAAGCAGAGACTTTGCTTTCAGCTACTCTTATCCACGAGGTGTGGTGATGTTATTTTATGAATTTAGAAAAGCATAGAAGGAAATTTAGTGTCCTAGATATTGTTCTTATCCAGGTTATGCATGTTCTTGGCTTTGATCCGCATGCTTTTACGCACTTTAGGGATGAGAGAAAAAGGAGGCGTAGTAAGGTAATTGCATGGTGTTTACTATGAATATGTCCTCGAGGCATCAAAGCAATTTGCATAACTACTGTTCGGTTATCTCTGTGTGCATTCTGCAGGTTACTGAACATATTATAGATGAAAGGCTTGGGAGGATGGTTACACGTGTGGTGCTCCCACGTGTTGTTATGCACTCGCGGCATCATTATGGGGTATTGTTGACTTTTTTTTTTTTTTTGTGTCGAGTTTTGTGGTTTTAGATTATTGAAACAATGAGAAAATCAAACAAATAGTTTATGGCAGTTTAATTGACAGGCATTCTCAGAAAATTTTACTGGCTTAGAGCTAGAAGATGGGGGAGGACGTGGGACATCAGGTATTCAGTTCTGTCTGTTATCTGTCTCTTCCTCTCTATTGAGATGTTGCTTATGGATTTTTTTTAACACATAGAACCTTTCTCAAAACTAGCATACATTGCACAATATGATTCCTAACGGAAGATGCAGCAAGCAGTTTGGTCATTAATGTTTGAGTGATGACTTGGCTGCAGGATCTCATTGGGAGAAAAGGCTTTTGATGAATGAGATAATGACGGGATCCGTGGATACAAAATCAGTAGTTTCAAAAATGACACTGGCTTTGTTGGAGGATAGTGGATGGTATCAAGCTAACTATAGCATGGCAGATCATCTTGATTGGGGTCACAACCAAGGAACTGATTTTCTGACTTCTCCGTGCAATCTCTGGAAGGGAGCATATCATTGCAACACAACCAATTTGTCTGGTTGTACGTATAACAGGGAAGCAGAAGGTTACTGTCCTATTGTAAGTTATAACAGGGACCTACCTCAATGGACTCGGTACTTTCCTCAGGCTAACAAGGGTATGTTCTTGTTTGTGTTATTGTATCTGTCTGCTTTTTGTTTTTGAGGCCCTCTTTTATGACCTGCTCCCTACAATTATAAACTGAATTCATATTTGCACATGCAACTCAAGTATTGCAGTGAATGAACAGGTTTCAAGATATGGGCATGTAATGCAATCATTTTATGCTTATCAACGTCATTGAATTTTAGTTTGGTCCTCCTTGTGAGGTCTATGTACTTATGTTTTTTACTTTTCCAGGTGGTCAGTCCTCATTGGCTGATTATTGCACATTCTTTGTGGCTTACTCTGATGGATCTTGTACGGATAGTAATAGTGCAAGGGCCCCGGATAGAATGTTAGGCGAAGTGAGAGGGAGTAACTCCAGGTGAGTTTTGAGTTTCAACCTTAAAAACTTTACTGGGAATTGGTTTAAAATTTTCATATTACCTTAGGAATGGTTGATGAAGTTTTTGTTTTGATGTGATTATTAGGTGCATGGCCTCATCCTTAGTTCGTACAGGTTTTGTCCGTGGTTCTATGACCCAAGGAAATGGTTGTTATCAGCACAGATGTGCAAATAACTCATTAGAGGTATGGGTTGGTGTTTGTAAACTCAAGCTTTGTGCTTTTGTAATTTTTTAGAAAAGCAGCATCAAAGCTTGTGAGTTATGATCGGTGTGGGCTGTAATCTTATCTTTTAGAATAAGCTACTTGGCCAATGCTGATTTACTGCAATGTCAGAATTAAACTTGTTGATCATGGCCTGGTTGACTGAAATAATACCTTTTGTTTATATCGTAAATGTTGAAACTGACAAAGAATAATTTGCAGGTTGAACTTTAAGCTCATTCTCACATACACTTCTTCATCCTTTTGTTTATAATTATTTGATTAGGTTGCTGTGGATGGTATCTGGAAAGTGTGTGCCAAAGCTGGTGGACCAGTTCAGTTCCCTGGTTTTAATGGTAATTTCAATCTACTTACTTTTTAGTTAATAAGATATATCTATATGCGTTGACAATTTCTTTCGATGTTTTTTATCTGCAGGTGAACTGATTTGTCCTGCTTACCATGAACTCTGTAGTGCTGGTCCGGTTCCAGTGTCCGGGCAATGTCCCAATTCTTGTAATTTTAATGGTGATTGTGTCAGCGGAAAATGTCGCTGCTTTCCTGGGTTTCATGGTCATGATTGTAGTAAAAGTGAGCTCCAGGATCCTTCTCTATTCCATTATTTAGCTATGTACAAAATAACTCATGGTATGCTAAATCTGTTCTGAGCTAATCCTTTTCAATAAACTAATGTTATTTTCCTTTGTCCTCTTCTATTATACAGGATATTGCCCTAGCAATTGTAATGGGCATGGGACGTGTTTGTCAAATGGGGTTTGTGGATGTGAAAATGGTTATACTGGCATTGACTGTTCCACTGGTAATGTGTTTATTTAGCTGTTATTCTGTTTCATTTTTTGTGAAGAAAATTTTGAGAGGTTTGATCTTTTTGTCATTTTTGCACAGGCTTTTTTAGAGCACTTTTATCACATAGTTAAGCATACAAATAAAAGATATATTCCTTTCCTTTTCAAAGAAAAAGAATTGAAGAGGGTTGTTTCAATATGCTTATATATTCATAGACACCTCCTAAGGTTCTCATGTCATTTTTGATACCATTTCATGATGCGAAATATGTAATCCTCCTGCTTATGTCAGGATAAATACAGGCAGTTAATATCATTTCCCCCCGGCCCCACTCATTACCTTTTTGCTTTGAATTTCATATGCAGCCGTTTGCGATGAACAATGTAGTCTTCATGGTGGTGTCTGTGACAATGGAGTTTGCGAGTTCCGCTGCTCTGACTATGCGGGATACACATGCCAGAACAGCTCCACTCTCCTCTCTAGTCTTTCTGTATGCAAAAATGAGTTGGAGAGAGAGTTGTCTGGGCAACACTGTGCACCCAGTGAGGCAAGTATATTGCAACAGCTTGAAGAAGTTGTCATCATGCCGAATTACCACCGTCTATTCCCAAGTGTTGCTCAGAAGTTGTTTACTAATCTCTTTGGAACCAGCTACTGTGAATCGGCTGCCAAGCGACTGGCCTGCTGGGTAAAACATCCCATCCCTATCGTTTTATTCATCTCCATAGTTATTTTGCTTTTGGTTCATGGCTCTTATTTTCCTCGTGAGCTTGACTCTAAACACTGATCATATATGACCAGATATCGATCCAAAAATGCGATAATGATGGGGACAACAGACTACGAGTATGCCATTCAGCATGTCAGGCGTATAATTTAGCATGTGGAGCATCACTAGACTGTTCGGACCAAACTCTGTTTAGTAGTGAGGAGGAAGGCGAGGGGCAATGCACCGGCTCTGGCGAGATGAAGGTTTCATGGTTCAATCGTTTCCGAAATCGTTTATTTTCAAGCAATTCGTCCTTGAAAGGAGTGTATGTAAAATATAGCCAACTCTAGCCCCCTCCTAATTCTCTTGCTCTTGTTCCTTCTAAATTTGGCTTGTAATTTTTCTAGGGTTCCAGTGTAGGAAAGTTGTCGAAAAATAGGAAAATTTGGGTTTTGATTAGGCTTTAAAGCCAAATGTAGAGAAAATTGAAAAAGAATGTAAACGCAGCAAAAGAAAAAAAAATAGAAGAAAACAAAAGGAAGAAGCTCTTGTGAGGGAGTGTCCGGATGTTTGGCCGAAGGCTTTTGGAAAGGAAATGTCCCAGATTATTGTCTTCTTTACTTCTAGGTAAACTATAAAAGTAATTATATATGTATATGATTTAAGTTACATTTTGATCATTAAATTTTATAATCTTAAAAACATTTTGATTACTGTGCCGTTACCAATCTTAAAAATGATGACATCATCACGTGTCTTATTTTTTCCTCTTTTTTTTCCCCTGTTCCTTCATCACCATCTTCATCTCACCTATGAACTTTCACCATTATAATCTTCAACCCACTAATACCCCACGAACCAGAAACCCCAAACCACTGAAAACAAAACCCAAACGTCAACAACAAACCCCCAAATCCATGAATTTGGATAGTGGAGAGGAAAAGCCTGATGAGGCTTTGGTGCTCCATTCGCAGATCTCAACGGTGAAATTGAAGCTTAAGAGTAGATAAACAACGTACAGAAAACAAAAGCTGATCCGACGATGGGGGAGGGAGATCGGAGAAAGGTAGGCTACAACTTTGGTTTTAAA
Organism: Gossypium australe; assembly: GCA_005393395.2. Taxonomy (NCBI): domain Eukaryota; kingdom Viridiplantae; phylum Streptophyta; class Magnoliopsida; order Malvales; family Malvaceae; genus Gossypium; species Gossypium australe. The sequence continues at coordinate 82,165,020 of CM016618.1, read as the reverse complement.
TCAAGAAAATCGGTGATGATTTTGAAGAAACGGAAGATAGATTCGAAAAGAGCATAAGAAAACGAACTTGGAGATGAAGTTTGGGCTCATCTAGCCATCGGAAATGACGGCCAGCGCGGCGACCCGACACCGGAGTTAGCCAGATTCTGGGTTTGGCTTCTAGTTTTAGAGAGTTGATAGAACATTTGAGTTGGAGAGGGAAGAAAAGAAACTGAAAAAAGAAAGGAAAGAAAACATAAAAAACAAAAAACAAATGGGCTCCACGCTTAAAAAAAATAAAGAATTAAGGTTACATTAACAATCACTCAATTTTAATTTTAATAATAAAACAACAGTCATTCAGCTTTTAACTCAGTTACTTAATTAATAAATCAGTCATAGTAACTATTTTCTATTAAAGAATGTAACGGAAAGTTAACTTGTCATTTAATTGGTCACGATGGCATCTTACCTGTCATTTAATTAGTCCCAATTTAAGAACTAACTGGGCATGAGAAGAAAAGATAAATTAGAAGAAAAAAACAGAAAAGAAGAAGAAGAGAAAAATTCTAAATCCCAATCTTTATGACTCGAATTTGGATCAACAAAATAAATAAAATGATGAAACCAAAACCCCCAACGCCAAAATACATTTAAGATCCGTCAGAGATATCTTAGTACCGTCAGAGAGGGGTGGTAGACGAATGGCAGTGGTGGGCTGGTGCCTTGGTGGACATCGAATAGGTGTGGTCATGTGGCCTCTGGTAGTGATGATGGTGCAGCATGAGGAAGGCAGAGTTGTTGGAGGAAGGTTGTGAGAAGAGATTGTTTGGAAGAATCCGAGAGCAAAGCCATTGCTGCAAATTTGAAAAAACAAAAAAAAGTGTCCAAAATTTACACATCTATAGGACCATTTACGAACTCTTGCAAAGGTTGAATGCTTTGCAACTAAGTTACCCATCTATATACCTTTTCATCTACCGACTTTCACTTTAAGAGAAAGTTCCCTAAAATATTAGAAACACAAAGAAAAAATATTAGAAATCAAAATACCCCAATCTACCATCTCCACTAGCAGATGTAGATGAAACTTTGGCTACCGCTTCTCCTCTGTGAAGCTTTCTTCTCCTCTATAGACGAAATTAAAATCTGAGAAACCTGAATGAGGTTTTGAGTTGATAGATTCTAAGGATCTGAAAGTGGGTTTAATGAGCTTTGGAAGTAATGATGATAGGCTATTGGTGATGAGTGGAGCTTTGGAGGTTGGATTTACCTGGGTTTAGAAAGGGAAGTTTAGTTGTGACGTTTCCTTACAAATTCACCTCTCTCTTGCTGCCAAATGCTATGTTAGAATAGAAAAAGCTAGCAATGACAATGACATTTTGTTGATTCAGATTCGCCTCTCTTGTTTTAGCAACTCCATTTCTTCTTTTCTTCTCCTCTTCTTCTTATTGTTTTGTTTTGCTCTTAAATTGAGTTTTCACCGTGGTTAGTTAACTGTCCACGTCAACTAGTTAACAGGTCATATCAGCCGTCTCATTAGGTCTATAACGGAAGATGTTAGCAGGTGATTGAATTATTATTTTTCGATAACGTTAGTGACTAAATTGTTATTTTTCTAAAGTTGAATGACTGAGTTGAAAGTTGAGTGATTTTTTTTATTATTGAAACCAAAGTTAATTTACTTTTGATGTAATTTACCTTAATAAATTATAATATTTATATTATTTTTAAGTATTAGAGTGCCTCACCAAAATATTATTATATGTATATATTATTTGAAAATGATGTGATCACATAATATTATTTAATGGCACAATATATAGTTTATCAGAATTTCATAACATTTTTATTATTAGATAATAATACAGTGATTAAAATATTATAAATTGATAATATTAGTAATATTTTGCAATAAATTAAAATTTAATGATTAAAAAGTAATTAAATTATATATAAATTTGTTTTATTTTTCCCCTTAAAAATTTTCTTCTACTTATGGATAATAATCATTAATTTAGGTAATAAGCATAAGTTATTAATTAATTTTTTATATACATATTTTTTGAATCCCTGCTGCTATTCATCGTTGGTTCATTGAATTTCATTATACTGAAAGAAAATTTTCGTTCTTAAACGCGCATTTTCTTTCTGGCCAAACAAAGAAAATCACAATCTTTGAAACAGTCGAAATGTTGTAACTAAAAGACCATACCTTATCATCTATTTTAAGCAAAAATGCTTTGATTTCAACGTTACATTACAATCCAATCAACAAATTCCCATAATACCAAGCATCAAATTTACCTAAGAAACTACTAATCAACATTTATTCTAACCACAATCAGGATCAAAACCAAATCATCATTTATTCTAACCATAATTATGAATCAAGACTCAGTTGGACAAAACGTGATCAAATAATCCGACCCAGAACAAGTCCGAGTACTTGAGGCATCATCATAAGCATAACTATATGCTGTAGGACAAGCATTCTTGAACATCACCGAGTACTGCGTCGGCGAGCAAGTCTGAGGTGTAGCATGGTCGCCAGTGCAGCAAAACTCAGGCGAGTTAAACGCCGCACAGGCGCTTTTACAAGCTACGACAGAACCTGAGTCAATGACCTGCAATTCGGGCGGGCAATTGGAATTAAGATCCGAGACACAACCTGCATATTGGCAATCCCCTGAACCACCAGTTGCCCTGACTCCTAAGGCAACGTTGTAACCATCCACCAGACTGACATCGTAAAAGTCCTTATCACCCGAGCCTCCGCCTGCAATGGTGAACTCCACCAGGGAGACAGGTGGCGCGCCGCTGCCAGTACACTTCAATACGCCACCACAATCGCCAGTTACGCATTTCCCAGAGCCAGAGTTGTCAAATGTGCAGCCGGTTCGACCCCAGAATCGACCGGACCATCCAGGTGGAGCCTGATATTGAGCTGATGAACCAGGTGCCAAAACAAATCCGCCCTCGCCAATCGCAGCACCGTTACCGGAGAGTGAACCTGGCCATACCATGAAACTGCAATGGTTTTGGAGTGTAAAAAGCGTCGCTGAAGACAGAATCGTCCCTGAAACCGTCATTAAAACCAAAGTTGAAACAATGCAACTAGAATCCAAATGTTTAAATCAGCTTTCAACTAAAAATGATTCACAAAAAAAAAAAAAAAAAAAAACAAGACAAACAACACGGATACTTTATAAATTACAGATTTACCAAAAGAGAAGAGATTTAGAAAAAGAAGATAAAGCCCAGAAATCGCCATTGATGGTATTTGTAAGGAAGGAAAGATTGAGATAAATGGGAAGGAAGTGGAGAGATTTGATGAAGGGGAAAAATGGGATGGTGAGGTGTTAATATAGAAAGTTGTTGTGTGTACCCCATAAATTTTGCTTGCAAATATAATAAAAGTTTGTCAAACTTTTCGTGAACAATATTAGATTCTCAGTTCTCTTTGGGAGTACTGAGTAAATTATCAAAACAATTTCTAACATTAATTTCCTCTCTTCTGTCTTTTCATGGTCGGTTATGATACTTAGATTATTAATCTCTTGCTTCGGTTCTAGAAACATGGTAATTCGTGTATTTGTATTATATTTTATGCTTTTTTTTTCTAATACTTATTAGGTTCTAAGATGCTATTTATTAAGTTCATAATTTATTTCGTATCTATACTTATATCACAACACCAATTTAGTTAAATAAATTATTTAATTTTTTTAATAAAAGATTAAATATTAATATAATGATATTTTTCATCTTTTACTAGTTTTATATAAAGTTTATAACTAAAAAGTATTTAAGAAAATGTAAAAAATCAATTAAGTCCCTATATTGATTTTGCATCCAATTAAGTCCTTGTCGTTAATTAAAATAACCAATTAAGCTCATTTGTTAACAGCTTTGGTCATTGATCACGTTAACCGTTAAAATAAATTGGCACACCAATCAAATGGTAACATGGGGTAGCTTTTGGTTTAATATAAATTTTCTCATAAAAATATTAGAAAATTAGAAAAAAAATAAAAAATAATATAAATTATAATAAATTATAAATTTTTTTATAATTAATAATTTTTTAAAAAACATTTAAAATAAACGTGTTAGAATTCTTAAAAATAAAAAAATTTGTAAATAATTATAAAAAAAATTAAAATTGATGTAAACTTATTATAAAAAAAAATTATAAATGTAACACCTCACACCTGACCTAATTGTAGGATCCAAATCATTACGTTGCCGAAGTCACTCAGGCTATCTCATTATACAATCATAAAATTTAATTTATAATTATCATTCAAACCAATTTAACCACCAATCATAATCACAATCACACATTCATAATGTCCAAGAATCAAATTCATCATTTTACGGAGTTATACAAGGTCAAATTTAAGAGTTAGGAATCGAATCCAAACTCAATTATCAAATTTTAGTGTTATGTCTCGAGACAGACTTTATTTTATTTTTGATTTTTTTTACTTCGATGTTTACATATCTTGAGGCACTAGAAGTGATGTCTCTAGGAAAGGTTCCTTAAGTCTCGAGACTAGGTCTCAAGACCAACCTCCCCTATTTTCTCAATTAAGCTTCGGTGTTTGGATATCTCAAGACAAGGAGTTCTTGTCTCGAGACTTGAAATAGGACGGAACTTGTTTAGGTTTGATGTTTCCATGTCTCAAGACAAAGCCCACTCTATCTTGAGACATTCTGTCAATTGTCTTGAGACATGAAAGAATAGTCTCGAAACATAGGCCATTTTAACAACCCAAATAACAATTTCACATTCTTAAAGTCTCGAGACATCTCAAGACATGTACTTTTTGTCTCGACACGGAATGATATAATGACCCTAAATGCTCAATTTCAAACATTCAAAACATTCCAAATACAACCTTAAACATGTTTAAACTTTATATCAATGCCAAACCATCAATTTTACACATATAAACACAATTGCACACCACCATTTCATAGCAATTCACGCATAAATACCCAAACAACCAACTTGCATATTCAAAACTCATATAAAACTAGCTTAATTAACTACTAATCAAGTTATGAAATTCAAGTTTATGAAACAAATAAACCAAGTTACCAAAACACAAATTCAACACTAAACCACAATTAACCTAGGTACATGTCACATAGCCCAAAATTATACATACATACATACATACATACATACATACATACATACATACATACATACATACATACATACATACATACCTACATACCTACATACATACATACATACATACATACATACATACATACATACATACATACATACATACATACATACATACATACATACATACATACATACATACATACAAAAGAGGTAATAATACATATCTCGAACTGAGTTGTTGAGTTGAATGCTTGAATGTTGTAAATCTATGTCTACTCATGTCAAAGACTTGTGTACGGAAACAAACATAATTGTATGCTGAATATTGAATACTCAATGGTATTACTATAATTCAAGTTCAATGTATATAATTCGATTTAAACAAATAAATAAACCTAACATTAGCTATTTTACTCCATCACAAAGTCAATAATCACATCATTTCCCAACTTCCTCATTCATTACATATTTTAACACTTGTCATTTTCAATATTTACTAATTTCGGCTTTTATTAACCAACGATAGTCATTAGGACGGATAATCAGATCTGTAAAACGAGTAAGTCCATGACCCTGTAGGAATTGGAACTATTTTATTCTATCATCCGAGTTGCTCGATAATGATGACTTTAAGTATTTGCCCGAACAGTTTTATTCTCTTGGGTTGCCTGACAACGATGGCTTTAGTATTTGCTCTAACCTTCAGGGAATTTGAACTAGTAAATCACTGTATCAGTGACCCTATGACATGCCAACTATATCCGAATTAAGTCTAACATCTTTTAAAAAGGTATGATCATTATTATCACCATTATAACACGATTCAACATGATATCAAGATCTCAATATAACATATATACGTCTGTATCAAGCATATTTTTACACTTAATTATATATATATGTTAATTATGACTCCTATTTCAGTCAAATTTGAGAAGTAATCTTCTAGTTAAACTCTGTTTATTTGTTTCAATCAAACACTGATTAGTTTAGATTATTTTATTATTATTTGACCTATGAATTTAGCTTATAAATAGGCTCTTTTACAACCTTAGAAAATACACTCATTAGATATTAGAACTCATAACACATTTAGAGCATTTTGTGTTTACATTTTGAGGGTTCTTTGTTTTTCGGGGTTTAGTTTTTATCTCCATCTTTTGTACTCTTCGTTCTTTTGCCATTATAGTAAAATTATCTTTGTCCGTGGTTTTTTATCCTCTTTTGAGGGGTTTTTCCACGTTAAATTTGTGCGTGTTCAATTTCTCAATTTATTCTTCTATTTTTTCTTATTGCTTAATCGAGTCGATCCTAACAAGTGGTATCAGGGCTAGTTCATTTTTCATAAATCAACCCATTCAGATATGGTAGCAACAAGGTTTGAAATTGAGAAGTTCAATGGTGAGACAAATTTCAATCTGTGGCAAGTTCGGATGATGGCAATTCTAGTTCAATCATGTTTGAAAAAGGTTGTTACTGGGAAAAAGCCCGAGAATCTAAATAAAACAGAATGGGAAGAGCTTGATGAAAAGGCCCTGTCTGCAATCCAGTTGTGCCTCGCGAATACAGTATTGCAGGAGGTATTGATGGAGAAGACCTCATCTGCCTAGTGGAAAATGTTAGAAACTCTTTATGCGACTAAGTCTCTGGCTAACCGTTTAGTGTTGAAACAACGTCTATTTACGTTTCGCATGAACGAAGGTGAGCTTCTTAGAGATCACATCAGTCAATTCATTACTCTTTTAAATGATTTAAAGAATGTTGAGGTTCATATTGACGATGAAGATCAAGCTATGCTATTATTGTGCTTTTTACCCCCTTCTTACAAGTCTTTTAGGGAGACCTTGATTTATGGCAGAGACAAACTCTCGTTCGAAGATGTGAAGGGTCATTTGTTGAGTAGAGACAAGCTCGATAATGAGCTTCATTTGGATAGCAAAGTAGATAGGCAAGCTTCCGTTTTGATAGCATCAAAGAAACGAGACAAAATGTGTCGCTATTGTAAAAAGTTAGGTCACATCAAAGCAGATTGTTATAAACTGCAAAAGAAAAAGTTGCTGAGAGTAACGAGGAAGATGTAGCTGGTGCTAATTTGGCTGATGAAAGTGGTGATGATTTCTTGTTAGTCAACGAGCGATAAATCCAAGCTCACGTCCGAGTGGGTCCTAGATTCGGGATGTTCTTTCCACATGTGTCCTAATAGAGAATGGTTCTCCACGTACAGTTCGGTTGAAGGTGGAGTTGTGTGCATGGGAAACGATTCATCTAGTAAGGTAATTGGTATTGGTACTGTTAAAATTAGGATACACGATGGGATGATTAGGACACTCTCAGATGTCAGGTATGTACCTGATTTACGAAAGAATCTCATCTCCTTGAGTATTTTAGACTTGAAAGGATGCAGAATCAACATCGAGTTGAGCGGCATTAAAGTATCTCGTGAAGCTCTTGTTTTGTTAAAAGGTAAAAAACTGACAGTCTTTATATTCTGGAAGGTTCTACAGTGACCGGTGAAATCGGACGTCCCTCGTCCGTTACAGAGTCGAAGTCAACTCATTCAGAGCGGAGGCAACTTGGTCATAGGAAGGAAAAAGGTATGACCGTTTCGTTGAAGAGAGGTTCTCTTTTGGATGCAGGTTTTGAAAAGTTAGGGCACTGTGTTCGTGAAAATCAAACCCGGGTTAGTTTTGATTTGGCAGTGTACAAGTCGAAGGCTAGAAGTCTTCCAGTTTCTAAGCACAGATTCAACTCAGTTAATTCCCTGCATGGTTCAAGATAGGCTCGTGGCGGGCTTTGGCAAAGATGGCATTGTGAAAATATGAGTCAAGGTGGAGATTTGTTAATTATGACTCCTATTTCAGTCAAATTTGAGAAGTAATCTTCTAGTTAAACTTTGTTTCAATTAAACACTGATTAGTTTAGATTATTTTATTATTATTTGACCTATGAATTTAGCCTATAAATAGGCTCTTTTACAACCTTAGAAAATACACTCATTAGATATTAGAACTCATAACACATTTAGAGAATTTTGTGTTTACGTTTTGAGGGTTCTTTGTTTTTCGGGATTTAGTTTTTATCTCCATCTTTTGTACTCTTCGTTCTTTTGCCATTATAATAAAATTATCTTTGCCCGTGGTTTTTTATCCTCTTTTGAGGGGTTTTTCCACGTTAAATTTATGTGTGTTCAATTTCTCAATTTATTCTGCTATTTTTTCTTATTGCTTAATCGGGTCGATCCTAGCAATATATATATATCACAATTCAAGCACTCAACGTTGGTTTCAACAATTACAACATCAACTTCATCATTTTATAATTTGGAATGGTAGTAAATTTTGATTTGCTTTATCGAATTGAAAGATGATTTAACATTTCTTTACTACAAACCTCTAACACATAAATTTTTAACAACTTTTATTTTATTCAATTTAGTTCTAATATCATGAAATTATCCATATAAACTATTCTCCAAACTAAGCTTAAATCAACACTACCCATTATGATTTAACATGTTCCCTACTTAATCAAACTTATACAATTATGAAAATCATGATTTCAAGATTTAAATTTTATCAGCATTCAACAATGGAAACTTGAGTTTATTTCAACAATTGAAAATTCTAAACATTGAGCAAAAAAATGCTAAAGTTTCAATATTCACAATCCATGAAAATTTCAATTAAAAATCTTACCTACCTTAAGAATTTGAATTGACGAATACTAGGAAAAACTACCAAAATTTTTCTTTCTTTCTTGCTTTGATGAACCGAATGTGGAAGAAGAGAATGGCTTTTCTCTTTCATTCCACTACCAACTTGTCCATATTAAGCTTAATTAATTAAAGCAATTTATATAAATCAATGGTCATGATTCTTTGATGGTTGAATTACTAGAAATATAAGGTTGGGATCAAAGCGAACCGCTAACCTTATATTAATTATGGGTTATTGATTCTTAAGGACTTGTTTAATTATCAAACAAGGACATGCATAAGCTTAATCAATTCTTTTATTTACTCATCATTTTAATTCAGTCCTATACTATTTATAATAATTAAATCAATTTAATTATTTGCTATTCCCACTTCTTAAACTCATAATAGATTCGTAACCTTCTCATTTCAACTTCTCGAACAATTTGATTTATTAGATCCTGTCAGGTTTTTTCAATATCGATGAAAATTGGATCATTACAATAAAAACTTGAACTAGACCAGTTAGCCTGAAATCGGAAGGGTACCGGTCCGAGAAAAGTCATTAGACCAATTGAATTGGAACCGAATGGTTGAATTGATTTTTTTATTTTTTAATATTTTTTATCAAATCAAAATTTCATTATCAAACTATTAGCATATGCTAATGTTTTCAGAATGAAAAATCGGTTTAATCATTCAATTCTCAAGTCAACTGGTCTAATAGCTTTCTTCGGATCAATATCTTTGTTGATTTCAATCTAATTGGTTCAACCGACAGATCCGGTCCAATTCAAGTTTTTATGGGTTTTTCTTATTATAATTTTTTATAAGTTTATATAAATTTTTATACCTTTAATACTTTTTTTACAAGTTTTTTTTCTGATTTTTATAGAAATTTAATATTTTTATAAAATTTTAAATAATTTAAATATGTTTTTATTAATTTTATAATTTTATTAATTTTATAATTTATTAGAATTTTTTTATTTTTTATAAAATTTATAACTTGATATCAATTTGTATATTTTTATGATTTTTAATATTTTTATAGGAAAAATATAATTAAACAAAAAATCGTCAGGTGTCACCATTTGATTGATCTAGTAATTTATTTAACAGCCAATATGGTCCATGATGAAAACCATTAATAGAGAGGCTTAATTAATTATTTTAATTAACGACAAGGACTTAATTAGGTGTGAATTTAATACATGAGCTTAATTAATTTTTTTACATTTACTTACAGGCTTTTTTTACATATAAACCTTTATATAAATATTTAAATAAAAAATAAAAATACAATCTCTAACGTTTAAATTCAAAGCATTTACTATTTTACTTAAAACTCAATTTTTGACTAATTTTTATATAAATATAGTTTAAATATTAATTTTTAAATGTTTATATATTTGTATTATTTTTATACGGTGTCATATGATTGTATTCTTATTTTAGATTGTGAGATGAACTGGCGTCATTATTTTTTAGTTGTATAGTTTTACATTGATTTACATTCTATAATTAAAAAATATTTTATTCCAAATTATGTTTTCTATAAAATGCGAGTTGATAAGTTTTATTTAAAGGGGTTTACTAGAGAGAAGGTTGGAGTTCTAAGGGCATCATCTCGAAAAATTGCCTTTCCTGGAGTTTCACGTGCAAGAGAAGCTTCAAATCACGTGAGTTTCTCCTACGACTAGTTGGTTCCGAATTCCGATCCTACAATTTCCCATAAAATTTAAATTTACCTCTCTTAACTCAATTAAACTATTTTTTTTAAAAAAATTTCCTTTAAAACCATATTATTCCCATTTACAATCTTTCACAAAAATTTAATCAATTATGAATGCCTTTATGGTTTATGGTTTATTTTTTAGAAAATAAAATTTAATCACAAAGATAATTGCTATTTGACGTAAAGAGTTCCGAACTAAACTAATTAGATATTTTTTTCACTTCGAAAATAAATATTGCTTTTATGGTTTATTTTTTCAGAAAATAAGATGCCTTTGAAATATATTAGTAACCGAGACACAGTAAGTATGTAAAAACTGTTGATAAAATAAACTTAAAAAAGAAATTAACACTTTGAAAGTATATATCAATGTTACTTTCTCAAAGGTTATATTTGTCCTACCCATATTTTGGTGTGCAAAAAAATTACAAACAAATAAACTTCAACGATACAATGAAACATAATGACTATTGACATTTTGCATTGATAGAAACAGTCAATTGAATATTGAGCGGAACATAACAAGAAAACTAATTTCTATAAAAAAAAACTTTTGCAATAATTCTTTATAGAACAATTTAGGAATATTAGAAGATAAAAGAGAACAGAAAGAAACTTTTGATTTTTATTTTTATTTTTGTATCATACAAATAAAATTTGACTCCTATTTATAGGAGTTCTCATTTCTCTTCATAGAAACATAACTATCCAAATGGATAGTTAATCTTTTAACTATAAACATAATTATTCAATAAATATCTATTTGAATAATTATGACTTTTTGTTAATAATTAAGTAATATAACTTTTGGTAACGCGAGACATAACTTACTACTATGAATAGTGACAATTTTTGGTTAATAATCAAGTGATATAACTTTTGGATCACTTGTAACTTTTTAATTAAAACTATTGGAACATTATAAATATTTTAAAAATGTTCCGACAATATCCCTCATTTTCAAAATATTTTAGATTTTGATAATATTGGAAATTGATTGCATAAATGAATGTGTCTTGCAATTGAATCTCCATTTAATGAAAGTATGTTAAAGTTAATCGAAATTGCATGGTAAATTATGTTTTGAACCATCTATTCCATTTGATTAGTTGAACACATCTCACATCATGATTTCAAGACCATTGTGTTGTTAGAGTGAAGCCCTTGAGCATACTTTTTCTCACGATAAAGATTTCTTCTAAATCAAAATTTGACAATATCATTAACCTCACTGCAACTGCATTTTTCAATAGTTATCCTCATAGTACCATGCTTGTAGAGGAATGTGAATATATCGGTGAATAGACATGCCTTTTTTAATTTCCCATAAATTGCAAAATAGAACTTTAAAGTTGTTGGTGTGTGGGGGTAAAAATAAACTTATAAGAAATTAAGAAGGCTACAAACGTGTATCAATGTCACTTTCTCTAAAGTTATTTTCGTCCCACCTATATTTTGGTGTGAAAGAGGGTTACTTGCAAATAAACCTCGAGGATATAGTGAAGCCCAATGACTGTCAACGTTTTGCACTAATGGAAACAATCCACTGAACATTAAGCGGAGCATAGCAAAAATATTAATTTCTATAAAGAAACTCTATAATAAATCTTTATAAAACAATTTAGGAATATTAGAAGATGGAGGAAATCGAAAGAAACTTTTGATGTATTTTTTTGTGTACCAAACAAATGAAATTTGAGACTTATTTACAAAAGTTCTCATGTCTCTTCATAGAAATATAACTATACAAATGGATAGCCACGTCTTTTAGCTATAAACATAATTATTTAATATATATTTACTTGAATAATTATAACATTTTGTTATTAATAAAACGATATAACTTTTAGTAATAAGTGACATAACTTATCCCTATAAATAATGACAACTCTTAATTAACAACCGAGTGACATAACTTTTAACTCACTTGCAACTTTTCAATTATAATTATCGAAACATCATAAATATTTTAAAAATATTCCAACAAACTTCCATATAATAAAACATGTAGTTTATACGGTACCATATAATTGGATTATAAAAACTCAAATAAAGTTTATTAGTTAAGCAGATTTTGAGTGCAAAAAATGTGAATCAAACAATTGTTCAACTAGTACGTACATGAGAGTCCTTTAAAGCCGATGCCTCGGGAAAAAAAAGCTACAATTATTATTATGTCAATCCTCCTAGACATTAAACTCCTTAAACAGTTGACAAAATGGCTAATTATTTGATAACCTTCAATATTTTCCAAAATAGATAACTTAATCTCATCTTAATCATGACTTTAAGTCCAACAAAGGATCGTATCTTCGATTGGATAATTGACATTAAATGTTGTATGACATTGATTGATTAAAGTGATATTTATTAAAGAAATAATTTAATATAAATTAATAGTTAATTTTAATTCATTTTTCACACTATATAGTCTCTGCCTACCCGTTTATTATCGATTGACTTCCGATCAACCAACTTTCACATAGTTCTTGGCATTTTCCATGTTTTTCGGCCATGATGTTCAATTGTTCATACTTATATATCGGTATTTGGTGAGCTCATAATTGCTGAAGGAATAAATATCACACATAAAACGATAAAATTTATATACTAACTTTGATCTGGTACAAATTTATATTTATAATTTAATTTTAATTTTAAATTTAATTTTCAATATTATTTATGGAAATTATTTTTCTTGAAGTAATGGAAATTGTTGATTTGTATTTTACTAAAATAAAAAATAAAAATTAATATTTTCACATAAATTTAAATTATTTTTTCATAATGATAAAAATGTATAATTTAAATTAGGCAGTTTTAGTTAAACAAACCCAGCATAACTAAAAAAGAAGAACAAATTTAAACACTTTTTCAGACATCCCATGTGTGTTTTTGACAAAGGAGACGGCAGTAACTCTCACCTTCACCATTTCGAAAAAAAAAAAATTGTTTAATCTGCAAGGCTTTGTTTAACTGCACCTAAAACGCGTTAATCTCTTTGCTTAGTAAGGCAGTTGGTGGAATCTTTTGTGAGGTCATCAGTCATGTGATTTATGTTCGATGTGGAAAATAGCAAAACCTAACACACACGCACAACAAACCCAGCTACAGTGTTTCATTTTAACCACACTTGATGATGAGGAACTAATTCATCCTCCTATATCTATTTCCTTAATTCCGCATTTTTTCAAGCAAAGAGTCCGGGGCAAGTCAGAGGAGTCGAATGAAATTTTAATTTTTTATATTCTATATTTTTATAATTTTTAAAAATTAAATCGAATTTTTATAATTTTAGGGGGGCCGTAGTGTAATTTTACATTTACTAATTTAAATATTTTTAAAAAATTTAAAGGCCTAAATAGTAATTTTACATTTTAGGAGAGGCGAGGGGCCTGCCAATCCCCCTAAATTCACCTTTGAAATAGTCCTAATTCTCCTTACTACTTATAAAATGGTGAATCTTGCAAAACTGTTGAATTCTAATATTTAATGAATTTCAATATGTGATGAATAATATTATTTAATTAAAATTCGAGTTTAGATGAAAAATACAAGAATTTAATCTGAATGAATAATAAATGAATATAGTAACTTTAAACATCTAACCCTCCTACTTGTTATTGCTTTGTGTATAAAGTGACTTTGAAGGAAAGATTGACCGACTACTAATGATTTTTTCTCTTTTTTAGTTTCTTGAGGAAAACAAATATGGGAATAGCTTGTTAAGTTTGCACTTCCAATTTTCATATCACATATAATTAGCTGGGAAAGTGTAGGGTCATGTTTCTTAGCTTATCCCCAGATTGGATAAGTTTATAGATCAAATCAAATGAAGTTGAGTAAGCAATAACGGTTTGACAAAGGCCTGCAATCCAAGTCAGTCCATCCAATCATTTAGTTGTTATATTTTAAGTTTCATTGCATCGTATTATATATAAATCAGATGAATAATATACTATAGATATTTGTGTGTTAGAGCAACAATCCCGAACTGGGCGACTAATAGGACATTAGATGAGAAGTATCAAAGAGAAGACAATTAGGAAAATTTAAATTCGAAAGTTTTGATTGATTGAATTTTAGCTCGACTAGTATAGGTATTGTTGTCAATGTAAAAGGACGTGAATTTGGGTGCGTTGAAGTATATTATCTTCTTATTTATGGGTTGAGAATGAGTTATAGATAGTTTTAGGTATTATATGAAAAAAAACAAATATAATCAAAACTTAAAATGGAATTGTTAAAAAAATCGAAAGTTTTGATATCGTATTAAATTAAATGATTAATTCTCCAAAAACTTAGTTTGATATTATATTGGAGTTTGGAGAATGCACATGAATATAGATGGATTCGAATTTAAAAGATGTAAATTAGCAGACCCAATGGAGGGTGGACCTGGACCATGGGTTTTAAGACCATGAATGTGTGCTTTCCTGTACAAGTCAGCCCAATGGTAAGTTGAGTTGAGCTTAGTTTATAACCAGTAATGCAAGCAAGATATGGAGAAGCTAAGCATTTGTAAATTATACAAACTTGACATGCGCACACCTTGAAAACTTGCGCATAGCCCTGCCATGGACAAAGAGAAATGAGCCACTTCCCACACACTTATGAGCTAAAGGACAGCCCCAGCTTAATCCTCGAGCATACTATCTTCAGATATAAAATAGTTATGTGACGTTAAAATATGAATCATATCACGTAATTTCGTATTAATGATTAAAGTAATGAATGTTTAATTTTTCTGTAAATATAATTGTGTAACATGATTTGAATTAAAGTGATATATATTATAATTCCGCATTTAAAATTTTTTTAAAACATAATTTGTTATTTGACTGACATGAAGTACCCATTATTTGCAAAGTGAAAAAAAAAAATTAAAACACAAAAAATTTCTTGGTTCAGTTAATTATCGATCTGAAACTTTTTTATTTTTTCATATTTTATACAGCAATGACATCAGGATTGCATTTGCTGGTTGCTTAGCCATACTTGTCTGCGACTGCGATTGTCCAACATATCTAAAGGTTTATTTTACTTACAACCGGGAACCATCAACAACCACTGTTATCTGAATAAAGTTTAAATAAATTCATACCTATATGCTTGAATGGTCACCAATGAGAAAGGCAAAGCAACTCATTTTCATTAATCTACCTTTCAATATAAGTGTCGTCAAAGATGCTCTTTTTTCTTTGACAATTTTGTTACTTAAACTTCAATCCATGTGTGTAATGCCCACTTTTTTTTTTTCTTAATACGAAAGAAGAAGACAAAAAGCCCCACTGGTTTAGACAAAAAACTGCACTGTATTTTTAATTTGGAATTAATGCTAAAACTTTAAGAAATTAAAGAACAAATAATAATGATTGTAATACCCAAATTTTTTCCCGGCCCAATTAAGCCCAAAACCAAATTAAATGTCCAATGTTCTGTTACAGACCCAATTGGCCCAAAATACAAAAAGCCCAAAAAAATAGAAAGATTTGCTAGGGTTTCTGGAAACCCTAGCCTAAGCGCCGCAAGCCCTCCCCTAGTGCGCCGCTCCACTAGTCCCTGTCGGCCTCAACGCCACCATGGCCTCCAATACGCGCAACCCGCACCTGCAAAAGGACAAACAGCAGCAACAATAGCAAAAAGAATCAAAAAAAGATATTGTATTATTTTTCGATATTCGGTTATAAAAACCGAATGAAAGAATGTAAAGGGCTCTCCTTTTTTTTTAGACAATCAATCAAAAAAAAGAAAACAGATTCAATCAAAAAAGACCAAAAAATCAAAAGGGAAAATCAAAAAAAGCAAGGAAATCGGGAACTCCGAAGGTATTTTATTTTTCTTTCTATTTTCTATTTTTCGAATATATATATATAATATAAAGTAAAAAATATAAAAAAAAAGGAAAATAAAAAAATACCTTCTGGCGATTTCCGGCCACCGCGTGCGGTGGCCGGCACGGCGACGTCACGGTGAATCTCTCGCCGGACTTGGGGTCTGCAGAGAGAAAATGAAAGAACATTAGTTTTTTTTTTTTTTTTTTTTTTTTAGAAATGAAGAAATGATCTGGTTACAAAAATTTTGGGCTTAAATAGCCCAAACCATACGGCGCCGTTTGGCACTGGGCGGTCAGGGGCCAAAACGACGTCGTTTTGGTCCCCTGACCCGCGACCCGACCCGCAGGGGTTAGATCCGCGTGTTTCTAAGCGGAAGGGCTAATTGCACTTTTAGCCCTTCCGCATTCTTATAGTTTTTTTAATTCGATTTTTATTGATTTAAAATTTGTCCCGAGAGTTTAGTTTGGTTTGTAATTTGATCCCCCCTGCTGATGTGCACTTTGGCCAGAAGGTCTAATTGTGCGCGAGGTCCCTCCCCTTCTTCGCGCCTTACAACCTGGTCCTTTTCCTTTATTTTATTTTCGAATTAACCCCTCTCATTTTATTTTGATGTTGATTTAGCCCTTTCTTGATTATTTTGCAATTATCCTTTTGATGTCATTATTATTATTACTATATTATTATATTTACCATATCTATATTATTATATTTTGTATCATTATTACCTTTTATTATTATTATACTACTATTATTTCATTATTATTATACTACTATTATTTTATTATTACCATACTAATTATTACTACTATTATTATTACTACCTTATTATATATATTTTATTATTATTATTATTATTATTATTATTATTATTATTATTATATTCGCTATATTGCCATTATTTTTACTATTATTTTCGTTGTCATATTATTACTTGTATATACTAACTTTATTATTATCATTATTATTATTACTGTATATTTATTAGTATATTGCATATCTGTATTATTATTACTATTATTACTATTTTTATTATATTGTACATACTTCGTATTATTATTTTACTATCATTAGTACACTAATTATTATTGCTATTATTATTACTATATTACTATGTTGTATATTTTGTTTTTATTATTACTATATTGCTATTATCATTATATTTATTATTATTATCATTATTATTAGCATTATTATCATTAATAGCACTCATATTATGATATTTATTATCCTCATTGTTACTAACTCTATCATTTTGACATCGTTTTTTTAATCTCTCGCTTTATTTTTAACCCTTGTATTTCATTTCTTTGTTTTTGTTTCGATATTTTTATGATCATTTTTCATTCGCGTCATTTATGTAAATCGATTGTTTTGAGATGGTCTTGGATTCAAAGATTTAAAATATCGTGTCCTAAAGTATTGGATGTGATACTTTATTCTTTTGGAACAAGAAGATCTTGATTTTTAATTCGAGAAAACTACGGGATAATCTCCGATCCAAAGATTTAAATTATCGTGCCCTAAAGTATTGGATGTGATATTTTAGTCTTTTGGAAACGAGAAAATCTTGATTTGCAATTTCGGAAAACTATGAGATGATCTTAGGATCGAAGATTTAAACTATCATGTCCTAAAGTATTGGATGTGACACTTTATTTCTTCGAAACGAGAAAATCTCGATTTAGTTCAAGGAAAACGCGAATATTTCTAAAAGGCGTCAGATTTCCTTCAAAATTTTCAAACTTTCGACATTAGGACATTAACTCATCAATTTGGTACCAATTTTGGACGTGACGAGGGTGCTAACCCTTCCTCGCACGTAACCGACTCCCGAATCCATTTTCTCAAATTTTCGTAGACCAAAAGCATTGTTTTAGTAAATCAAAATGTTTTATTAAAACAAAGGTGGTCCGATCACACCTAATAAAAGATCGGTGGCGACTCCCGTTTTTATTCATTTTTAAAAACCCAAGTTCGATCCCCGCCTTTTCAAGAGGGGTGGTTACGACAGCTTGGCGACTCCACTGGGGACTGTATAAAAGAGTCAGGCCTTAAAATTGATCAGTTTCTTTCCCTTTGTCGAAAGTTGAAAATTTGGTTTTCCTTTTTGCTTTTGCTTGTATCATCTGGGCTGATCGTGTGGTTCGAGTCTTGCACAATAGCGTTTCATCCTATTGCATGGCCGTTAAGTCGCACCCTTTTAAGTGGGAGTGAGAAGCTACTCTTTCGTGAGGTTTTCACCTCCGTGCAAGATAGTGGATCGCTTTCGGGATACATCCGTACCTATGTCTTCGTGAGATTTTCATCTCCGTGCAGCTATAGGGAAATGTATTCCCCTGAACTGAACTCAGTCCGTATGAGCCTATAATGGGTGAGGATTGAGGAATTTGCTGGTTCAGGTACCTTTATTCTAGAACCAAACCACATATAGAGAAACATAAGAACCACCCTAGATAGAGCCATACCAAACTCTAGCGGTCACCCGATTAAGTTTTGCATTTACTGCTTATGGTCATGAAATAATGACTTGCTTTATCTTCATCTCTTCGCATAGCATACATCAAAAAGATGTTGATTCCCATTCGATTTCTGAATAGGTAGCTATCATGGAAAAGGGGTTTCTTGATAGAGTGGAAAACAATGCGGCCGTCCGGATATGGGCTGAGACAGTACAGCGAGAGAAGGGGGATAGCCTCACGAAGGGATATATATCAGAGTTGTGGGATTATACACGCATCAGTGTGACTCAAAATAATCTTCAAGAAATAAAAGAAATATGGGATCAGTAGGATGACAAGATTAAACAGTTATTCTACCATCATTATGGCGACTTGCCTTATCTGCTTGACATCAAGATAGACCAACATTTGTTTCGAGCCATGACCCAGTTTTGGAACCCTGCGTACGAGTGCTTTACTTTTGGGAAAATAGATTTGGTTCCTACCATAGAGGAGTACACGGCCCTGATCCGCCGCCCGAGAATTCAAACTGATAAAGCCTACTTGAGAGCCGTTAATGTACCCACATTCACAAAAAAGCTGATGAATACAACGGGGATGAGTGAGCAGTGGGTCACGGCCCGGACAAAGCAAAAGGGAGGTTGTAAGTGCATCCCTTGGAGGAATCTAAGGGATTTGATCATAGCACATCCTGAGGAGAAGAAGAGGGTTGATGTTTTAGCTTGAGCATTTACGGATGGTCATCTTCCCCAAGGCTCTAGGACATGTGGATGAGGCGGTAGCTGATCTATTCGACAAACTGGACAGAGGGGTCACTCCTGTTTGCGATCCTCGCCGAAACTTTAGGTCTCTAAGCGCGTGTCGGAGGGCCGGCGAAGGGAGATTCATTGGTTGTGCCCAACTCTTAATAGCATGGTTTCACAGTCATTTTTGGAAAATGGGAAAAGTATCGTGTCTAATTTACACCGAGGACTATTCTCCGTTGAAGAACGCGGTAACTACACCTAGACGAGATGATATTACGGAAGAAAGATGGATGATGATTTTACGGAACCTGCAAGAGAAAGATGTGGAATGGAGAGCTCCTTGGATGATTCCCGATGAAATCTTATATAAATGTGGAGACCTCGATTATGTCCCTGTACTCGGGATATGGGGAGCGGCCGGGTACACTCCACTCCTCGTGTTGAGACAGTACAGGTCGAGACAATTTATACCACCAACACAAGGGTTAGCCCAGTGCGAGTTCGAATATAAAGGGGAGAATTACAAGAGGAGAGTTCGTGAGATATCGAATGCCTGGGGCCGACTTCATAGAACGAAAAGGTTCGACGCCAACCCCATGACGACCCCTGAGTATGACCAATGGCGAAGTCAAAGAATCAATGATAACCTCCCCACATCAGACCAAGAAGACACCCGATCACTAGACGAGCACCTACGGATGATCCCTTCCGAGCTTGAAATCATCAAACAAGACTTCGAAGAAAGGAACCGGGAATTAAGGAAAAGAATAGAGCAACTAGAGGAAGAGAAAATGCAGCTAGGTTTGGACGTCGATATTCAAAAATTAGAAGCCGATAAGTGGAGGAAAGGGAAAACTAAAGCCGAAGAAGATTTGAGCGATTTGAAGACCGATTATAAGAAGCTACGAAGATCGATAAGAATGGCGGGACTGGGAAAAACGTCAGAGCAATGGCTTCAGGAGATTAAAGAGGAGAAGAACAGAGCGAGCCAGTGGGAAAGAGAACTCCAAGACGCCCATGAACGAGAAGATGCCCTAAAATGGAATATGATGGAAGGCCGAGATGAGAAAGAGAAATTGAAAATGCGAGTGTCGGAACTGAGAGATTGCTACATAGTATCGAAGCCGCCATTCCATGGCCGAATTAAAGGCTAGTCTGAGCAAAATTGAAGAAATGAAGGCAAGAATTGAAGAGCTAGAATCCGTCGTGCATGGCTACGAGCTACGGGAAGAACTTTTCCAAGCTAATGAGGAGCGATGGAAGCAGCAATTGCATGACTCCCAGAACTAAGTTAGAAGCCGGGATTATGTTATGGGAGAAGCCGTAACTCAAATGCGAGGAATGGCGGATCACTTGCAGACTTTGGCAGTTCAAGCTGATGCATTAGGTTTGATGTACGAATCAGGGTCAGAAAAGGGTCAAAAGTTAAGTTGGCTTCTTGAGAAGGTCAAGGCGTTAGGTGCTAGGGCCCGGCCATTCGTGTAATCCATTTTATGTAAAGAAACTTGTTTTCTAGAAAAAGCTATTCTAATGGAAATCGAATTGGAATCAACATTTTTTGCATACATTCCATACATCAGCATTACATTGCATCATACACATAGGATCTCACAAAAGGACCCTAAAATTATGGCAGTTACTCTGGAACATCACTACGGTACGAGAGGAAAAACGAGGATAATGGATCAAAAAATGGAAAAGCTAGAACAAATGCAAAAAGAAATTCAGGATCAAATGAAAGAACAAGTGCAGTTACAAGAGCAACGGGCCAAAACCCAGCAGGACATGATGGAGCGGATGCAAAAATCCCAGGACGATATGATGAAACAACTAAGGCAATTGATGGCTAAGGAACGAGGCATCGCCACTAGCTCAGGAAACGACAGTGATAATCCCCCTCTTCCCCCACTAGAGGCCCAAACGCCACCAGACACGTATCCCCAAAGGGCGTCTGTCACTATCAGGCCACAATATCATGCTGATATCGCAATACCGACGCATCTCCCGACGGGTTCAGGTACCAACCCAGGAGAAAATCTGGTCAATCCCAACGTCCCAGATCTGGATGAGATGGCTGAGAAGGCAAAACAAGAACTGCCAAAATGGGTGGAGGAAAGATTCAAGGCTCTGGAAAATGCCGGT